>VSMD01020575.1:0-164830 GCA_008750895.1 Mirza zaza
GGGGAGGAGGAGGCAATATGGCGTCTGCCGCGCGGCTCGGGTCTGTGCACACGGAGGTGCCCAAGGGAGTTGGGAGCCTGGTGCCGCGTCCGCTACTGGCTTACCGCTCACTGGCGGCGGCTGTCGCTGGGCTGGTGTCCGCAGGTCCCTCCGCTTGCTGGGGAGCCCACCAGCAGTCCGGGATGCAGGGGAGGGGAAACGGCAGATCCACCTCCCCTTCCCGCTGGTCTCCGGGCTGCTCCGGGGGTCCCAGCCTCCAGTTCTCCTCCACGACCTCCTCCCGTGGAGTCTCCCGTGGTCTCAGGTACTCCTCCTGCCGACCCTCATCCGATGTAGGCTCGTCTTCTTGCTTCTTTCTTCTAATTTCTGCTAGAATCTGTCTTTTCTTCAGAGACACTCTGTCTGGCGGTGTTTCTCATCCGCCATCTTCTCCCATCTTCTGTATTAATTACATCTTGCCAGTTCATTCATTCAGCAAACATTTCTAGTGACCACACACTATGTGCCAGGCCTTGTGCTGTTCTACCAGCCGGACTACAAAGAAGATCAAGCCAGAAACAAAGAGCTCTTCTTTGTGGAGCTTACATTCTAGTGGGAGAGGCAGACAACAAACAAGAAAGCCAAGTTCTCCTCTTCTTCTCCTCCTCAGCCTACTCAGTGTGAAGACCATGATTTTGAAGACATTTATGATGATCTACTTTCACTTACTTAACAGTAAATATATTTTCTTATAATTTTTAAAGTAATATTCTCTTTTCTCTAGCCTACTTCACTGTAAAAATATAGTATATAATAATGCATTTAACATAGAAAATATGTGTTAATTGTTGTCAGTAAGGCTTCTAGTCAACAGTAGGCTATTAGTAATGTTTTTTGGAAGTCAAAAGTTATAAGCAGATTTTTGACTGCGTTGGGGGAAGTGTCCATAACCCTCGCATCGTTCAAGAGTCTAATGTACATCCTTCTTTTTTCTTCCATAAGCTATCTGACTTGGAAAAAAAACTCCTGAAAATAAATTTCTTGTAAGTTTTTGGGGACTTAATCATTGACATTGTAGGAGAAAGAAAACTCTTCCTCTGAAAGTTTGATATTTGAATTTATGAAATAAACTGATAGTAGACAGATTAACAGGATAAAAGGCATACACATTTATTATATGCATGGAGGCATCACAGGAAAGAAAATTGAGTACCCAGTAGCCCAGTGAAATTTAGAAGCTTATATATCCTTCTCATAGGGAGAGGGGGAGGGAGGATGTAGGAAATTTAGGGAAAGTAATAGATTTTGGAGGAAGATGAATAGGCGATAATCTGTGACATAGTTTGGGTGTGGTGCTTATGGTTAACCTCCTGGTTGATCAGATTCCTGAGGAGGGGACTCATGACATTTGAGTTCCTTTTTGAAGAATCTATCTTTAGGCAGATGATGGAAGTTCAGAGAAAGCCCCTTCCTGTGCTGTAGGGGAGAGAGGGGGGAGAGACTGGACAGCAGGAGAAGGTCAGAGAGACCTTGGTTCTCCTTTAGCTCGAAGCACTCAGTATGCCAAAGTCCTGTACCCTGGGGTGTTTTTTTCTGAGCTCCAACTACATTAACTATTTCTTTGCAAATGATTTATCTCCTGTGTTTCCAGTCTTGTCTTCAATTTTGAAGCATATCTTATTTTTTTTCGAAGAATTCGTGGGGCAATTACATAATGAACTAAAATAAAAATAAAATATTTGTTTGTTTTATAGAGAACATGAGTAAAATCAAATTTTGAATGCATTGAAAAGTAGGCTTAATTCATAGGGTCAAAATTGCCTGCTTGTGTGAGAACTTCTTACTATATATGAATTATGTTCATTAACTTAGTAAATCATATGGTTTATGGAAGAAAAAAGTAGTATGATTTCAAAATAAAAATAACATAAAATAACTACAAACCAGATCTTAATTCTGTTTTAAATACCCTTTCTTTAAGTACCATAGTAGGTACTTAAAAATATTCTGCCCTCTGGAAATAGAAAGGAATAATAATTTAATTGTGTGCTAGTTTTTATTGAGGGTTAGAAAATGTAAAATATTTGAAATCTATAGATTTTATTTTTAACGTTGGTTCTTTTTAAGTGCTCAGGGTTTAAAACATAACTATCTGGAATGATAAAAACATTCCTTGCAATCACCTTGATATTGATTGTTTTAGTGGGAATGGGTAGAGTGTTTCCTAGGTTACTAAAAATGAGAAAATACCAAGGAACACCTGCTCTTAAAGGATAAGACCCTTGGAAACCATCCCCCCCAACCTGCTAATCTCTTAGAAGTCTGTGCTTCCACCTCAACTTCCCTGAGGCGCTAAGGGGCCCAAACAGCTGTGATGTTTCTGTGTGGAGATTATATTCCATCAATTTTGCTCACTCTTCCCCTTCCATTGCCTACTTCATATAGAGGCACATTGTTAGATAGATAATGAGAGATTATGGGTCTCCTAGGGACAAAAGTGGGTGCTGTTGCTTTGGTGCAATTGCCCCACCTGGGAAGAAGGACAAGAGTGGGCCCCAGGCCCCCATCTTGGTCCTGCCCCACCCTAATCCTCTTCTGAGCGACTGCCATATCTGGGAGAGGAGGGAACAGCCTATGAATCAGCCAATCATAACTCAGCTGGCCAGCTGCAAAAGAATGCAGAAGACTTTCTAGCCTACGGGCCAAGCAGCGTAGGTCCATAAATTCTGGAAATTGCACTAGAACAACGCACATGCGTAGTTAAGACTCAGGTCATGCAACTCCCAACTGTCCAATCAAAGTGGTTCCATGGTGATGTCTGAGCCACAGGGAGGTCCCAAACCGGGTGCTATAAAACAAGACTGAGGACCATAACCAATCTCTCTTCTGCCCCTTCCTTTGGCTTTCCTTTTGCTGCGACAGTTGGTCCAGTCATCATCTGTGGTGTATGTATCATGCTCTATAATCCTATCTTTCTCTCCTCAATAAAGCTCATTTTCATGGTTGCCAGATTTTTGGTGTGTCTGGTCATTCTTTGGCCATGAGTGCACAGAGAACTGACATTTCAGACTGAAAGTTGACAGTAGGACATTGCTAAACTGGGCATGCTCACTAACTGGCTGGGGCAGCATAAATTTTGACGGGCATAGAGAATTTGGGCAAGGTTCATTTTTCCTATTGCTAAAGTCACATTTAGGTGTAAAGGATCTCCCTTTTTGCCCTTTGTCCCTTTTTATTCTTCCTTCTCTTTTCTTTTTCGTCCTCTTTTCTTTCATTCCTTCATGGCCTCAATTCCACTTTTCCTCTTCAATTTCCTTGAAATTACTTGGTGAGCCAGTTTGGCACATGGAATATATATTTTATTAATACAATAAAATAATATAAGTGGTGGTTAGATTCCATGCTAGTTTATAAACTTTAATTATTAGTGCTGCTGAAATATTATATTGATATAAAACATTACTGTAATATTAGTAATTAAACTAAATAGAAAACATTTAATAGAAAGTGGGATTTTTCAAGGATAATTTTAAATTTTTATCATATTTTATATTTTTAAAATTTTGATGGTGCTCAGAAAATAATATCTAAAAATGAAGGCCCCCAAAGCAGCCTGAAAAGCAAAATTTTTCTCCTGCCTTCTCCTGTCTTCCTGTCTCTTAGTCCTAGTCTCCTCTGAGGCTAGCCATAGAAACTAGCATCCCTCCTCCCCAAGGGGGGTCATAGAAACCAGAACCTCTTTTCCCCAAAGCCAACCATAAAACCTAAAAATATTACTCTGACTTTCCTTTTACCTTTCTCTGTGTAAAAACTGGCCACAGAGAAATTATCTAACCTACCTTGTTTGACTGTAGGTCATAAGACTCATTTCAGAGAGGGTCCTGTCTCATGCCTAGAAGGAAGGAATGCCTGCTCAGAGAGGCCAAGGAGAATCTAGACAGACAGGCCTTGCTGGGTTTCCTCACTCAGTCTGTTAGCATTAGATCATACCCTTTTTGTCCAATCATATTTCTTTATGGCTGTTCATAGTTTGTTAAACATAAGCACCAATATGGACAATTTCCTCTGTATCTTTGGGTCTTCATTCTGAAGCCTCTTGTAAATACACATTAAATTTCTCTGTCTTTTCTCCAATTACTCTGCCTTTGTCAGTTGACTTTTCAGTGAAACTTTGGGGGGCCCCTTGGCCCTTGCAATTTCATTGGCTCTTATTTTAACTTAATTTTGGGATTTACTATAACTTCTAATTTAATTATGAAATTTTAACTTGTTAAATCATTTAATTAACTTGTTTTTTTCCATTTAACTTAACTTAGAGGAAATGTCCATGAGGAAAATATAACCAATAGTCTTTCATAGAAGAAATTGAAAAAGCAATTAAGAAGAGTAATTTTTTAAGTAAATTATTCTCATCATTAATTGGGACAAAATTTTTATTTTATTTTTTTTCTATTTTTAAAAATTATATACTTTTTTTCCCCCATGCAATATTGAGGAGTACGTCCACAATTAATCGGGACAAAATTTTTAAAAATTGTGTTAGGTTAGTAACTTTCTCCTTCTCCGTTTGTATTACCTATCACAGTACTAGCATCTTTTCAAGTCTCCTGGGCTAGAGATTTCAGAGACGTTATGTGGCAATCTGATATTGCCCGTAGTTCCCAAAATGAAAGTGGGCAAAAATTCTTAATGTTTATTTTTAATACAATTGAACTTAATTTCTATTCTGAGCAACTATTTCTCTGGAGTGACAGAAAATTGTTCTCTAATTAAGGTTTCACTATCCTGTCCTTCTGAGTTGAATCTAGGTTCTTGAAGGCTTCTGTAAGTGCCTGGTGGTGGCAGGAAATATTTACTTGACTCACTGTGCTGTCTGGTAATGCTGCATCTGTGGTCAAACCCATCCTCTTGTCAGGTCTTTGGGCGCTGGCACAAGCAAGTTTCCTGACAAATTCCCAAGCCCTTGTTGGAAGGTCCTGGCCAATCTACTACTTCTCTCTGCCATTTCTCTGTACTCTTAGGAATGGGAATCGTTCAGCTGCTTTTGCCCATGCTGAGTGATGATGAACTCTTACAGGTGACGGAGATCTAGTTCTCATCTGGCGATTCTCTATGTTCTTCTACCTAAGAAAAGGCCCACAGCCTCATCTACTCTTGGATCTCACACAATTTCCTGGAAGTTCTGGGGATAGTCACAGCACAGGGTTCATTTCTCAGGGACCAATTAGTGTCTAGGTTTGGATGGATAATAATCTAATTTTCTTTTCCCCAAGCCCAGGAGAATCTTGGGTGTGTTTAGATAATGGGATATTCCCTGAAAGTTTGAGTTTCTCAAGGCTCTGGTTTTTGAAACTCAGAAGCAAAGAATAATCTAGCTGGCTGAGGAGGGGAGTAGGAATAAGAAAGGGCCAAGAGATAACAGAGAATGGAGTGGAAACCAGCGTAAGTTATATAAAATATCCCACTACATATTCCTTCCTTTCATTAACCATATCTAGTCAGTCACATGTCCTGTACCTATGGACACTACTGTCCCTCTTAGAGTCATTCTGTCCATGACTGGGCAGGTTTGGGGAAACCTTCAGTAGCTTCATGTTTTCTGTAGAATAAATTCCAAACTTCTCAGAACAGCAACCAAATATTGAGTGAGCCTTTCAAGAGCCTTTCAAAAGGCAGCACAAAGAGTTCTAGGTAAAGAGATTAGCAGGGCAAAGATATAAACGTATGAATGACATGTTCTAGAAATGGGAGAGTATGGAGTGTCTGGTGGGTAGGATGTAAGAAAAACCTTTATACTCTATTCTCTCCCATTTCTAGAACATGCCATTTATACCTTTATATCTTTGCCCTGCTAATCTCTTTACCTAGAACTCTTTGTGCTGCCTTTTGAAAGGCTCTTGAAAGGCTCACTCAGTGTTTATTATGCAAGTCTAGGTGCTACCTCATGTAAGATGCCTTCTTGGGTTTCCTCAGGAAGAAAAAGAACTACTGGCTTTTTAAAGTTTCTAAACATTTTTTTTTTTTGGTCCTTCCTTGGTTAAAATTATTTGTTTAAATGTTTACCATCTCAATAGATTTTAAACACCTGGAAGGAAATAATTTTGTATTATTCTAACATTTAACAAAGATTTCTAGTTTTTTTCTGTTAATTTTATATTGTCTGCCCATTTACATGCTCTAGCAAAGGCCAAAGTAGCAGGGGATCCCTCTGTTTTGTAGCTGGCCACCCTCAATACAGTTTCCATCCAATAGTCTTAGGGGGATGACAAGACCCTAGAAGAACAGGAGCAAAAGTGAGTGTCCTGGGAAGACCAGGCTATATGGTCACTCTCTCTGAGTCGGTTGCCCTTTTTAAAGGCATGAAGATTAGGAAGGGAGGAAAGGAAGAGGAAGTTATTTTTTTCCCTTTATATGGACACTGCTTGGAACTTGTCCTCATCACTTTCATTACATTCTGAAAGACAGAACGTAGTCACATGGGCATGTTTAACAGCAAAGGAAGTTGAGAACACATGGCTAGGTGCCACGTTCCCATGTAAACTCAGGGGTTATTCGTAAGATGGAGGGAAGCCTAGGTCCTGAGGGACATCCAGTAGTCTCTGCTAGACAGACTGAATGTGAACACTTCCTTTTTAAGTCAGATAGCAGATAACTAACATTTCTACAAACTTATAGAAAGGAGAGCTTTCTTTTGGTATACCAGAGAAGTGTATTGTTTTTCACTCTAATAATCCTTTTCAAGACAAGGTACATAATAAAAATTTCTGAGGAAAATGTTTGAGAAAGCGGCTCATCTTTTTTTATGCTAGAATAGTTTTGTCATGCATCTAACTGAAAGGCGATCTTCAATAGGCTGTCCCAGTAAATATGGTTTAGAGGAAATTGGTGAGGAAAACTTACTATAATGTTAAACTGAGAGTTCCACATCAAAGTATTGCTCTTTCGGCTCTGCTCTGGTAGATTTGATGTAAGAGAGCTCACTTCCATGCTTTTCATACAGGCATTACACCAAGGAGGACTAAGTCTTCAGTTTTCTTCACTAATTAGCCATGCCATCCATGGGCAAGCCCAGCTTAGCGGAATTTAGCTATAGGCATCCGGGGTGTGTCCACAGCAGGAAGGTGTAGGCCAGTGAGTCTCCAAGTGGTTTCTCTGAAGATTCCACAGGAGGTGAAAAGCTCTCTTACAAATATATCTTTTTAATCAATGGTGACCTCAATATGTCATCCCACATTTTTAAAAGGAATCTGAAGTACAACAGCTATTTCTTAAATTTGAATGTATACTTTTTCTTCTTTCTGCAACCTCCAATTTTGCTATCAGTCATGGTTGCTAATATCCCTGCTGTCCTCAGCATAGCTGCCAACTCTGTCAGTTACTGAAATATTGTTTATGCAGGAGCAATTTATTTTCTAGAGAGATGAAAAGCAGATTGCAAAAGCAGACTATTGCCAACTCGTTGGAATGTATATATTCCAGTTCAGAACACTTCAGTATAAATTTTGAATTATTATTTATTATTTTTTGTTGATTGGCAAACTGCTTCTGAAATAATTGATTCATGAAAAAAATCAATCTATGCTTGAAATAATTGGCAATGTTTCTTTATTTGTGTTTGTAAGATAATTATATGTTCTTCAAAATGCTGGACATATGGAGGATGAATTGTGACAATGCTTTAGTGTGGCATTTTTGTCATGTAATACATATGTGCTGTGTGTAATTTATGTCCAGAAGCATATTTTTTTACTGTATTTTCTCATCTTATTTTAAATAGTTTATAATTTGTTACAAAACAACTTTTTACATTTATTGCTATATTTTTAAAAAGACGTGAGAATGTGGGGAAGGCAAAATAGCTTTTGTTTTATTCAGTGGTCTCTTTCATTTCTTAGAAAAAACAAACATTTCTACTTAGAACATGGGTTTTATAGGGAAGAAAATGATATTTAAAAGTGGACTTTTCTGCCTTTCGTTTTGTCTTTTTTCATCTCATAATATACTATTTTCTTTTTTTTATTTTTTTATAATTTTATTTTATTTTTTTCTCAAATTCTGTGGGTACAAATATTGTTAGGGTTACATATCTTGCCCCTGCCCCCCCCCATCCTGCTCTGCCAGAGCTTTAAGCGTGTCCAGTCTTCAAGTGGTGCGCCCTGCACCCACCATGAAAGTGCGTACACTTCCCCTTCTCCCCCCTTCCACCTGTTTACCTCCCATTAACAAAATTGTTTTTTTTTTTTAGACATTTTGGTTACAGTATGTTTCTTTGCCTCTCCCTAAAAAGGGATAGAGGTAATCCTTTCCCCCTACAATGCTCATCACATCCTTAAGATGTGGGTCTCCCCGCCTCAGATCCCTGTTGAACACTACAATTATTTGAACACCATAGTTTTAGGCTGTCAGTACCAATTTGATGGCGAGTAGATGTGTAGCCCATTTTCCAGGTCTTGTGTCCTCTCGCTTTGTATTACAGGCTTAAACTTAATCCAAACTAGCATAAACTAGGTGCTAGTTCACTATCGTTTCTTAGGATTGAGTAATATTCCATTGTGAGTATATACCACATTTTAGTTATCCATTCATGAATTGATGGGCACTTGGGTAGTTTCCATGACCGTGCAATAGTGAACGGTGCTGCTATAAACATTTGGGTGCAGATGTCTTTATAGTAGAGTGACTTATGTTCTTTTGGACAGATGCCCAACAATGTTATACTATTTTCTTTCTAGTCTCTCCCTCTTTCATTCTCTCCCTTCCCTCCCTTTTAAAAAAAATTTCTGATTTTTTTAAAATCTCTTCCTCTGTGTTCCCTATCCCCACCCCTCTTTCTTCTTGTAGAATTTAGGGAGGTTCTAAACTGTTTTCTTTTTTCAGCGTTGATTCTCCTAGAAAATGATCACCTTGCTCTCTGACTACTATTCTATACTTAGGAAATCTAAAATTTTTGAGTTTTAACTCAGGTAGTGTGACTGGAAAGTCAGACTTTCTTTTTCTTTCTTGTTCTCTATTAACTCTCTCTATTATACATTTTATAAATAGATTAATATCAAACATCATTATAAATTTCCTTGGAGAGAAGAAAAACAACAGCCAGAGCCTTCTATTTCATAACAGCAGTTATTATTTCTGCTTCTAGGCAGAGTGACCATTGTTCAGTCTGACCTCCATTAACTTGTTGAATAATTCTATTGAAAAGTTATGTTTTTTATTTCTTGACTCAAAATGCAATTAACCTGCATGCTATTTGAGAATAAACCTCCATTTTTCATTGAGCTTATACCAAATGGTAAAATGTATAATCTCTCTTTCTCTCTCTGGACAGAGTAAGAAAGACACACTTTTTTAAAAAAAGTAAAACTGTTTTAAAAATAGTAAAAATAAAATAACTGCCTGAATAAGAGACATAACTCAAACATTTCAGAAAGTAGTTTACAATCTTAGTTTTTGCCATAGGTTTTCTCAAGATTGTAATCATAGTAATTACAAAGAATGATGTTATAGTTGAGTCTATGTTGTAATTCTTACTCATTGTTTAATATAATTATGGAATTTTATGTATACTGAGAAATTTATATACTAACTAAAATCAGTGTCTCGTAATGTTCATTCACTATTTCATTCTTTATTAGTTATATTTGACATGTAAAACATCTTGTATTAGCAGGCAACACCTTCAGCAATGGCATACAGATCACTTTATTTATAATTTAGTATCTGGATTTCTTCAGAAATCAAGTAAATCATTAAATAGCTATTAAAGGGAGCAAATTCTTTTCATCACTATCTCTTATATTACATTATTTTACTTATTTTTCTGATCATGAATTATTTTATTTCAAATGGTCATTTTAGGCATTTATAGAATCAATAACATCTAATGCTAGAAAGAGTTAACAAAATTACCATTTTATATTTTCATATCAAATAGTGTACAATACTTTCTAATCATATAATATGTCTACTATGAAATAAAGCTTGGGATGGATGATTATGTGACTGTTGGAAAAAAAAAAAGTGAGCATGAGAGTAGTAACCATGCTGTTTTTTGAAAGTGAGACTGACTTAGACTTGGAACTGATTCTACATACACATGCATATCCCAGTTACTGGTAGGCTAATAATTTTAGGTACATGGACATCCCAGACAGTGTCAGTCACATGGGGCAATAAATATCTTGGTCAAATAACTGAATAAATTCTTTTAAGCAAGAGAGAGAAGGAAATGAGGGGTTGGGGAACCTGAGGCCTTCTGGATCCTTGGATGTGGCCTTTTGAATAAATCCAGATTTTACAGAAGTTTGGATTTGGTTAAGGGGCCACAATTGGGGATCTGGAGGGCCACATATGGCCTTGAGATGGTAGGTTGCCCACCCCATCAGTTTCACCCCGACTGCCTCACCCTCTCTGGGACACTGTACTGCACAACTCACCATTGCCTGGACACTCCAGGCTTTCCCTGGCCTCTGAGCTTTCAGTGTGTCTCTTCTCCCATCTCAGATGCTGTCACTGACTTTTGCCTTATACTTCTGGGCTCAGCTGTGAGTATCAGCACTTCTTGGAAGACTTCTCTAATCCTAAACCTGCAAAACATCTGGGCTGGGAGGTCTTACACTTTCCCAAATACCCTGTGCATAATGTTACCATATCATCCATTTACCTGCCTGTCTCACCAATAGATGAGACTGACTGACCAAATGTATATCACGATTATGGACAAAATTGGCCTTGAGATTCCAACATAATTGGCTTCTTCCAGTAGGTACTTTGGGAGTTTTCTATTCCTCCTTGTCTCAGAGACATTCTGGTAGGTAGGGGCTGTCTTTTACTTTAGTACTGTTCTTTGGTGTTGAGATGGGTTATCAGTAGTTTCTGGATTTACTCTTTTAGTCATGATGAAAGGGAAATATAGAGATTATTTTCATATGGATATGAATTCTGTATTATATACAGTGACGATAGCTATAGTCTGATTGAAGAAAATAAATTATTCTCTTTGTAACAAAGGAATGAGTGAATAAATGGACTAATATCAATAAATGCATCAGGCGTCTATGAAATGATACATTGATTTGAATATCCACATCCTATTAGAAACCTCTTCAGTTCTGACTTGAATATATAAAGGTTACATTGTTAGTTCCCATGATATTTTTAATGTTCATGCATTTAATTTTATTCCTTTATTACAATTATTAGCTGCTTGCTATGTGCTAAGTACTGGCAGTGTGACTAAAACATGAGCTCTGCTCTCAGAGAGCTCATAGCTGTAGAAGAGAGAAGCTTTCTCATCTCCCTTCAGAAAATTGAAATGTAATTAGCATAGATCTGACGATAGTGGTCCTGAGAAGTGTTTTGAATTTTCAATTTGAAAACAAAATTAAGGTTAACAAACCACCAATAAACAATATAGCATATCTACTTTTATAGTATGATGGCCAAAGCTGTGTCTCATTGTCCAATTGATCAATAAAAATATGCTCTGAAATAGAGGAACTTCTGCAGAAAAGAAAACATTTAAACTCCTTTTTCATTTGATTATTTGTTAATAGCTTCGTATTTCACATGGTACCAGAGGATATTACAGTGGTGACATTCAATAAATCTGAGGCAGCAATAGAAATAATTAATAATTTATTTGTAGAAATCATGATAAAATACTAGTGAAACACAATCTGAATATGGTAGCAATAGAAAGTAAAATAGCATGGTATGGAAACAGTGACAAACGAATAAAGAATGATATGTGCCTTGTATTTCCAATTTTTATTTTTAAATGTTTAAATTGCTTTAAAATGGTTAGTTGCATTTAGTTCAAGAAATATATATTTATAAAATTTTATTTTCTTAGTTAACAAGTTTAGATTTTCATTCTCCAAATTCCAGAGTAAGAATGCTTTGCTTTATGAGTCATTCTGCTCACTTTCCAAACACTGAATGAATTGAAATTCAGGAAGTAACCTTAAAGTCTGGCCCTCACCCATGTCAGTTTGTGGTATTTTCTTTTCACTCGATCTGTAAAGAGAAGAAACAAGTATGAATTCATTCTGATCATCGCATGTGTGATCCTGATTGATGTTTGGAACTCTTGGACCCAGCTTAATTCTCTTGTCACTGGGCAAGATATTTAGGTTTTAATGTTTTTGATTCTCTGCTTCTTGTAAGCTATTAACCTCTTTTATTAGACTACAGGAAGGATGGAAGGAGGAGGGAGGGTGGTGGGAACAAGAAGGGCCATGGGGTGGGAAGAGGTTTGAACTAGGGTTATGGACATGATTCTGGGCTTCAAGTGTTTTCTCAGTTCCTGTTCAACAAGCACTCAAGAAGGACATTGTGCTTCTTTGGCAAAAAGTGCAGATTGATGTCCTCCTGTGAATGCTGTGCTTTGTAACAGGCCCTCACGGTCAGTTAAAGGTATCTGAGTCTCTAAAGAGACTGTTTGATTTGAAGCCAGCAGAGGCATGGGAGTCGATGGCAGGCACCACTCTGTACAGCCTTGGAAGAAACTTGGTTCCCAGGTTTCTGGGGACTGAGTTAGTTCAAGGGAGTTTCTTGCAAAAGATTTCCTGAGCGAATTCAAATGGTCTCTGTCAAAGGAATTGGACCCTGTGGATCTGTTAACAGAAAACTGCACAGTTGCATAGTGATTTGGGTAGATTGACATATAAAGAAAAAAGAAAAGAATTATAGGCACTTCTAAGAACAAGATTATTATACAGTCCCTTTGTTTCTGCGGTAGTCTCAGCTGATATCAAGTTTCCTATTATCTACAATACTAAGAAGCCTCCTGAGAGGCTATGTGGAATAATCTGTACTGCAAGTATTTTCTCTTCTTTAAAAGGAGATTTCATAAAGAAATATGTGGAAGGATATATATCAAACTTTTATCACTAATTACTTTGCTCGTGAGGTGGTAGAGGGAATATAAAGGAGTCACAGTGGTGATGGTGACAAAATCTTAAGGTTTTTTATTTATTCATTTATTATTTGAATACCAAAAACTCTAATTAAAAATAAGTAAATATAATAACAGGTTTTATTTTCTTCCAAGAAGATTATTAAGTTTATTATTGGGATTATACAACCTCGACCCAAAAAACAATGGGATATGGAAATGCGTGGATATAAAATTACAATTTAAAAGAAATTAATGCTAACAGTCATCCTCTTAGTGAATGGAACAGTGCTGTCTCCAGAATGTTTGGCTTCCAGAGAGTTCTCAGTGCTCTCTAGTCTTGTCTCTTGGGTTGTTACTATATTTCTGAGTATAGAGAAAGGGATAAGTATACTTGCTTCCATTTCAGGGTGAGGGAAATTTCAAAATGGAAAGTTGCCCACTGAAAATAATTGAATAAATTTTTCAACATTCATATGATGCATTAAGAGAGATGAATATGTTTTGGGAAGATGACCACAGTATGTTGTTAAATTAAAAAAACCCTAATGAATTAAAAATGTCACATACACCTACAAACACAGAAACACTTGGAATTATATCTATGAGGAATTATATCTATGAGACTGGATTATAAGTGACTTTCATTTGTTTTGATTTTTGTGAAATTTAACATACAAAAAAGTATAGACAGGTACATATATACATATGTACACATGTGTGCATATGTACATACACACGCACAAATACATGTATATTTAAACTATAGAAAGACTTATTTACTCACCCAGGTTACCAGTACTTTCAAAGCTCCCATTATGTCCCTCTCCAATTGCATCTGCTCTGATCCTGTCCCTTTTCCAGGTAGCCACTATCTATCTTTTTGATTCATTGTCTTGCTTTAAAAGATGATTTACTTTCTACATATTTCCTCTAAACGATGTATTACTTGGTCTGGAAAAACTGAGTAATGAGCACAAAAGTATTACCTTTAGATGAAGACTTCCAGGAGAAGTTAAAGTGAACAGTCTCTCATTCATTAGCTTTAGGCATCTTTATAGTTTCTAGGAGCTCTTTCATAGAGAAGTCAGCCCACAAGGGTCTGATGAAAACCTAGGAAAATGAGACACTCACACCAATTACGGTATCTAGCAGGACTGGTCTTGAATACCCAATAGAAAAGTAGTCAGAGGGAGTAGACTGCTTTCTGTTTTCTTTTAAGGTCACCATGTCTTGCTTGGCAGATCTCAGGTTTATCCAAAGACAGAACAATTTTGGGGAGATGAAATGAGGGAAGTTAGCTGCTTCAGGATACAGGGCATTTAGAGGCGAGTAGGAACTTCATCAGCACAGATTCAAGGGATACAGGGAAAATGTATGACAGTCTGTGCCAGACTTATCCAGGTACCTGTCCTCAGGTAAACAGAACTATTTGATTAGGACTTTTGGACACCTGTCTCTTGAGGGACACTTACCCAGCCTGCACTGGTTGCCATATAGGCCTGTGCATGCCTGATGCTCTGTGATTTTTCTTGTCTATCTTGAGAATTTCTTTGGTCTTTTTGCCTCTCTTGTAGGCTAGGTCTTTTGTTTTCTGATAGTCAA
The DNA here is from genome assembly GCA_008750895.1 of Mirza zaza. Lineage (NCBI taxonomy): Eukaryota > Metazoa > Chordata > Mammalia > Primates > Cheirogaleidae > Mirza > Mirza zaza. The sequence goes on from VSMD01020575.1 coordinate 14,480, forward strand.
TTCTTTTTGTTTGCTTGTTGACTCTTTCTTATTTTGTTGGTATATATCCTCTAGTAGCTTTTTGAGAAAGGGTGGGATGAATATATATTTTTAAGAAGACATTTCAAGTCTGAAAATATATTTTACCTCCATACCTGATTGATAATTTGGCTGGGCATAGTGTTCTATTTTGGAAATCATTATCCTTTTGAATTTTGAGGCATTTCCTCATTTTCATCTTGCCTTTAGGGTTGCTATTGAGAAGTCCAAAGCCAATCTGATTCCTCATACTGTCCCCATTATTCCTAAATGCTGGAAACATGTTGAATTTTCTCTTTGGCACCATTGTTCTGAAAAAATAAGTTATGCCTTAGTATGGACATCTTTTGGTCCACGGTGCTGGGTACTCCACTATGCCATTTCAATCTGGGAATTCAGTTTGAATGAATTTATTGGTCATTTCTTTCTACTTTCTTTGTCTTTTTTTGAAAAATATTTTTGGATTCAGCTGTTCTTCTGAATTCTTTTATCTTTTTATAGCTGTTATCCATGTCTTTGTGTTTTTTTCTACTTTATGGAAAAGTTTCCTCTTCTTGAGTTATTAATACTTATTTAGCACTTTTCATTTCTACTATCATGTCTTTTAATTTTCATGAGTACTTTTGTACTGGATGCTTCTTTTTATGGTGTCCCATTTGCATTACAGTGTCTTCTTTCATTTCTTTGAAAATGCTAATTAAAATAATAATTTAAGATTTTCTTCTCCTGTTAAGATTTTCTTTTGTTTCCTTAAAGTCATTCTTTATGTAAGTTTGTTTTATTTCTACCTTTCAGGTTAGAGCTTTTCCTCAGATGTCTGGTCATCCTTGACTATCTGCTAATGATTAAGATAACTCTCTCTCCCCTCTACCATGTGCGGGACTTATTGACTTTATGCTTTATTGTAGGAGGACTTCGGTGGGCTGTTTGTGGGGGCAGTCTCTGATGACACTATCTCTAGGTTTTTCCTCTTGTGCTGGTCAAATTATCTAGAAAAGCATCTTCCAATCTCTTGTTTAGAGGATAAAAATCTTGTTGCTGGGATTCTGGAGATGAAGTTATAGTTTTGCTTTCATAATTGGGAATAAATACAGACATATAGTTTGAAATTATAGATAGGAGACAGGTACTTATGCTCTTAACTGTGCATACCATCCCTCTAACCAGAGAGCCTCAGAGATTAAATCCAAAAACTTCTACTGAAATGGGGGGAAGGGAAGATGCCCAGCAGCTGGCCATTTGGGTAGCTTCCAGCTTGGGGCTATTATGAAAGTGCTATTCTGAACCTTCTAGCACATGTATTTTGGTGAATAAATGTCTTCATTTCTGTTGGGTATATACTTAGGAGTAGAAATGATTGGTAATAAGATAGGCATGTTTTCAGTGTTAGTAGATATTGCCAAAGAGGTTTCTGAAGTGGTTGTACCAATTTACATTTTCATGTAGATGATCTATAGATGGTTAGAAAATGTTGCAGATTTCCTTGGCAAAAGAGAAAAATTTCTTTCTGGATTATCCTTTCTATATATAAATCGACTGATTTTGAAAGTATTGGAGCTTCTAGAGTGCTGAGCATATGCAGGTACTGGGAGGGTGGCATGCTCCTCACCCCATCCATCTCTTCATCCAGCTATTAATTGGTATCCTTTATAATATCCTTTATAGTAAACTGGAAAATGTGAAAAAGAAAAATATTAATATTTAACTATAGGTTTTACCTGATGAAAAACACCAGCTTGGTTGGTTCTTGTTTAAATGATTTCTATGACTAATTTACTTTTCTTAACTTATTAAATATTATTATTGATTTCTCTGTCCAAATTATTTTTCCATTGTATTCATTTTAGAAAACATGATTACTAGAAAAAGGTACAGTATCGTCTCGTGACTGTCCCTTGCTGTGAATTTCTAAGATCAAAACTGCTCAAATCCTAGTCTGTAGATTTTGTAATGTGGTTATTACAGGTTTATGATGTTTTAAAGAACAACATCCCTCCTCTATTAGCTATTTCATAAATTTCTGTGAGACAGAGAATAAAGAAACTTCCAAGGAGCCATGAAATTTTATTTTTCAAAGAGAAGCATGATTAAGACAAAATTTTTAAGGTATATCTAATTCATCTTAGAAGCCCAAGGAAATTCAAATAAGCACAAGAAAGTTTACAAAATTAGACTTGTAATACATGCCAATTAAATTTAAAATAAGAGAAGATGAATCATTTGATTTTTTTTTTAAATAAAGACATTCCCAAATTGAGAACCAGTTTTGCTGTTGGGATATACAAGAAGGGCAAGCAGGGTAAGGCAACTCAGAGCAAAGACCTTGAAATATCCATTAAAAAACCCTTCCTTTTCCCTGATAAATGGATATTCCTTTGAAATGTCCTGAAAATGTCCAGCTATAAAATACCAATTAATGTAGTTGATTACATTTAATCCGTAACAACCCCGCGTGCAGGGTAGGCAGATAAAGTATTGAAGAGACTGGGTTTGCTGTGTACACTTTTACCTTTCTTACACTTTCACAAACGCAGCGTTTTATTCCTAACACACTGTGATTTGCAAGTCAGGGGCTTGGTGTGGCAGGCTACTAATTCATAGATTTTGGTTAGTTTGTTTTAAAATCTCTTAATTCTTTTTTGTGAAAGTTTTCAAACATTACAGAAGTACAAAGAATAGTATAAGAAATCTGATATACTCATTGCCCAGCCTCAGCAATGATCATAATTGGCCAATCTTATTTATATGGATGCTCACTCTGCTCCTCCACTCGGATTATTATAAATCGAAGCCCAGGCACCATAATCATTTCATTTTGAAATGTTTCAGCATATGTCTAAAAAATAAGATATTTTCTTCAAAAATATAATTGTAGTGTCACCACATCTAACACAAATTTTCTTTGTGTTTAATACTTTTCTGTTTCATTGATCAGAAAAATTTGAACATAGACCTGAATCAAATAATTATGTGTTTTTTTTTCCTTAAAGTGCCCATTATATTTCATCATAAATGAGCATGAAACATTTCATGTTCAAACCTATTCAAGTTCATGTCAGGTTTTTTGATTAATAACTACTTCCTTTATTTTATTTAATACATCAGTATTTTTCTCATGTCAACATTTTTCCATCAGGCTTTGCCTGATACCTGAATGGGTCCTTTTCTATTACCACATAAATGTCTTAATTGGAGCATGGCATTCTCTAGCTACAAATAATTAGAAAGGAATGCAAATACAGCATATTGTTCAGCATTCAAATTCCTCCTGGCATAACACCAGTAGTTCTTCCACAAGGGGAGCTGGAGTGGTTTCTCTGTGTTCTGAGCCCAGAGATGTTCTAGTGACACCATCAGAGGCATGTCAGTGTCATGAATCATGGTACAGGGGCCTTTAGTGCTTTGAAAAATGAGGGTAAGGTACAGGTCCACGGCTGTGTCTGCTAAAAGTCAATGACTAGTAGTTAAGAAGTAATCAATTAAAATAAGTATAAGTATACTTGTAGTATATAGGCATATTCGTGTTCTACAGGGAAAGAATCATCTCCAGTGACATCCTTGCTTTATATAAAACTTGTAGAAGCTTTTAAGTGCATCAGAAATAGATGGGTGAAGCTTGCAATGAATACAAAATAATATATTTAGGTATTTTTAGGAAAAAGAGAAGGTACAGAATTATATTAGAGCCTTTTATTCTCCTCTAAGCCAAGCAAGGACTATTGTTCTATTCCTATATATAGGCTGTAACTCAAGATATTACACTGCATTATGGAGCTGTGCCATGCCAAGTTTGAAGATACCAGGAATTTTCAAAGCATATTGTATATGATGGTGGCATGGATGCTTTTGAGGGGATGCCGGACTGTGCTTATAAATTCCTTAGCCCTCCGTGTCCGATGGGCAAAGATTGCTTTTTCCCACCTCTTTTCATTTATACATTGCCAGTGGTCTCAGTCAGGAGAAGTGAGGTTATGCTGCAATAACAAAACCCTAATATCTCAGAGGCTTATTGCTCACACAAAATCTGTTGAGGGTCAAAACATTTCTCTTGGGACTGCTTTCCTCCCTGTGTCGACAGGTTATTTTCCAATTTATTTCTTTGAATATTACTAATACTCTGCACTTGATGTTCACTATTTTGGTGAGGAGACCAAAACAAATTATATCATTTTTCCCTTTCTGTTTTTCTCCTTTTTTCTTATAGTACCTCCCTACCAATAAAGACTTCTGTGAACCCCTTGGCAGTAGAAGAGAGCAATTCCTAAATGCTTCTACATGGAAGTAGCAGGTATCCCTTACAAGCTCATTTCATTAGCCAAAGCAGACCACCCAGCCATTCCCAAGATCAAGGAGGCAAAGGAATGCAAAATTTTCGTATACCCACAATGAGAGCAGAATTGGAAGTCCTGATGGACCTCATTGATGTCTATCACAATAGTTTTATTCTGACTTATTTCTTTGAATATTGCTAAAACTCTACATTTTAGAGAAGAGTTTTGGTGAGGAAACAAAACAAAGACATGTCTTTTTGTCTTTTTCTTTCCTTTTTTTCTTTACTTCTTAACTATAAACAGTTTTCCCCCCCTAAATACTATATGTTACCAAAGATATTTTGATGACTTTAGATCAATGTTTTTCAAGGTTTAATGCGCATGCAAATCACTGAGGACCTTGTTAAAGTGCCCAGTCTGGTTCAGTAGGTATGAGACAAGACCCAGAGTCTGCATTTTTAAAGAGCTCCCAGGTAATGCTGACCCTGCAGGCCTGCACAGCACACTTTGACTAGCAAGCCTTTGGACTATCATTCTGTTTAGAGAGTGAGAGCCATCATGATTTTAGTTTGATTCAAACGAAAATTTAGGCCAGTCTTTTTTTCCTTCCCTCCATCTGAATTAAGGCTGTGTCTCAGGGCGGTAGTTGTCAAATATGTAGGAAGACTGTCAATGCATCTCAAAGATGCTTCTGAAAGATAATTGGCTTTGTGTTCATTCATATTAAAACAGGACTGCTAGGAAGAAAGGAAACCTAATTGAATACTCAAAGCGTTCCACTAAAAGCCAGCTTCTAATTATGGTGGGGTTCACACAGCAGGGACACTGAAGGAAAGAGGAGATACTGAAAACATCTTTATACTTTCTGCTCTTAAGATCCCTTCCTGAGATCAAATGCAATTTGTGCTAAGGAGGCAGCGACTGACAAGGTTTACCCCCAGCGAACATCTCAGAGACAGGCAGTCAGAGCATTTGTCATCATGTTTTAATTTTGTCTAATTATTAATAGAACACTTATTTTTTTTCTCTGATCCTTTACTAATTAAGATTCTTGCATGTTTTAAGCATTTTACTTAGCACTCAGGATTCTAGATGAGTTGCCATTTGGCTGCAAGATGCAGATTGGCTTCAGGGGGTCATATTAGAATCTGTGCAGATGTGCACTTGGGTAAAAATAAGGGTGGACTGGGTAAGAACACTCACAGGCACTTCTCATTTTACCCAGAGGCTGGGTTTTTCCCTTTGCTCATTTGTAATGCTAGCCCATGATGGTGGAATGGGTGTATTGCTATAAATTAATAGCCATATCTCATACTTCTTATTCTGCAGGTATAATTCAAAGAACTGTCACAAGGAATAGCAAAGCTATATATCCTTTATAGCAACTGTCATAAAAAAAATCTCAATTACTTTAAATTACCACAAAATGACTTTAAAATCAACCCCAGACCTGCTGCCCTTGATTTTCTTGCAATTAGTTCAAAGGGCAGGAGATAGAGCAGTAAGTTTGGGGGTATATTATATATTAGTTACATTTTTCATGATCAGGGAACTTTTAGTTTACAGCTTCTTTCCTTTGAACTAATTTATTGAATGAGACAATAATTTTAAGTTAGTTCATTTCCTTATTATGCTGACACTCAATTTCTGGGACTTGAGCATATTTCACTTCCCTTTTATCATTAAGATATTTAAAACTTTAATTTAAAATCACAGCAAATGCTTGGTTTTTATGTAATAAACTGAAACTCATTGGTATTAGCCCCAGGGCTCCAGCAGTGCCTGAATCCTGCCTTGGGAAAGCTACCAGTTTTCAAGAGGTCCTGATATAGACAGATGCACAATGGGCAATGACGAAGGCAAGGAGAAAGTCCCTCTTGAGTCCTCATGTTCAATTTCCCAGTGCAGGATTCTTAAACCAACCTGTAACAGGGAGCTTAGGCTAGAGATCTGAGGACATTTCTTCTAATTCCATCAAGGCTAAATCCTAATTTTGCCATTTATAAATCGGCATTGGAGGAGCAATGAAAGAGACCACAGCATTCAACAACGTGTTAAGTAAGCCAAGTGAGAGATGTGTCAAGAACTGCCCGCTGGGAAAGGATCTGGCACACTTAGTCCCTATATGGAGGTGAGTGGGTGGTTCCCATGGGCTTAGTCACGTTGGTAAGATGAGTTACTTCTTGTGTAATGCTCCTTATTCATAGAATGGTGCATTGAAGGGGCTTGCTCACAGATCCTGGGGAAAATGAGGAAATAGTCTTAAATACCAGAGTTCTTCAAGTTTAGGAATCTAGGGGGTAGAGAAAAGAGTTTAGGATATGGAAAATTTAATGGATGAAATGGTTTTGAACCTGAGTCATAGACCCAGGGGTAGTTGTAGGTCTGGGATATGCTACATGGAAGCCTTCTTGCGGTCTGTGGAGTGAATGCTGAGGTGCTAAGTGCGCCCTAGGTGTTTAGTAGGAGTCTGAGGGCATTTGGTTGCAATAGCTGAAGGGGAAGAACAAAGATGTAGGCAGCTGAAGTAACCCATGGAATGTGGCATGGGTGAAGCCAGGAATATTGGCAGCTGCATAGCTATCAATTCAGGGCTCTTATTCAAAATCTCTCATGATCTCTTTTTATCATTTGCTAATTGCAAATAAAGACATATCAAGTTCTGGTCAGTGCAAATACAGCAACTCTATCCATAGATCCACAAGTTCTTCTTTTGATCAATCCATTCATTCATCCATTTAATTTATCAAGAGAAAAAAGGCGAGAAGTAATTGTATCTGTTTCTCTTCCTCTGACTAGAATCTCTGTTCTAGTGCCTTTTTTCACTGTTCCCACAAAGAGCAGTTTCATATTAGCAATTACTTTAGCCATTACAAATATATGTTTAAAATATGGGAGGCCGGATGGATGGTGTAATGAAAAGAGAACTCAACTCCAAATCACTTGATTTTTTTCTCCTATATTTGGGGTATTGGGGATATTGTCCATGGATGCAATTTTTAAGCATTATTCTCACTTGTTTTAGATTGAATGTTTGTGTCCCCCCCAAAAAATTCATATAGTGAAGTCCTAACCCCCAATGTGATAATATTTGGAAATACGGCCTTTATGGCAGTAATTTAGGTTAAATGAGGACATAGGGTGGGACCTCAATCTGATAGTATTAGTGTACTTAAAGAAGAGACATCAGAGAGCTCATTTTTTCTCCAAATGTGCACAAAAATGAGGTCATGTGAGCACACAGGGAGATAGTGGTCACCTACAAGCCAAGAGGGGAGGCCCCAGAATAACATGTACCTTGCTAGCACATCGATCTTGGATTTACCAGCCTCCAGAACTGTGAGAAATAAATTTATGTTGTTTAAACCGTTCAATCTATGATAATTTGTTATGGCAGACTGAGCTAATACCTCATTCTTATTCTCCACTCATATGAAATGCATGTGAGAATGGTCTATAAGTTTATAGATGTTTTTTCTTAATGGAACAACTTTCAAAAGATACTTCTCCTTAGCTTAGAAATATTTAATCTGATGCAAGTTTTTCCCAGAACAACTTGCTTTTCATCATTTTCTAGATGCATTCATGGTCATTCTGTCCATCACCATAGTTTTATATCTCAAATCTGCTAAACACTCCTGATGAGAGTATTACTAACACTGACATTACTCAGAGTTAGTTTCTCAGAAAAATTTTTCATGTGATTATCTCTTCACTCTGGTGTACAGTCGACCTCTTCTTGGCAGCTTAATGCTTCTCTTTGGCCTATATTCTGTTCATTTGATGCCTTCCTTCAGGTACCATACTATTTTTCTTTCCCACTTGCCTATGTACAATGTCTCCATTTCCTCACTTAACGTTCATTCAATTACCAATTTAGTCTGGCTTCTAGTCCCATCCTCCACTGAAACAGCTCTTTCTAAACTCATGAGTGATTTTTCATGTTGCTAAACCAAAGAGTAGTTTTTTGGCCTTTCATATGTGACTTTTGAATTGTATTGAGCACTGTTAGTCACTGTCATCTTCTTGAGTCAGTCCTAGCTTACTTTCCATGATATAAACCTTTCCTATTTGTATCCACACTTCTCTGTGTGTGCTGCTTCTCTGCAGACTCCTCCTTTACTGCTCTCTTTCTGAATGTAAAGCTTTTCTAACCTTGGTCCAGGATCTGCTCATCTTTTCACACTGTAGTCTCTTCCTAAGCAATATTATTTATGCTTCAGGCTTTTATTTTATTTTTAATTATGGGTACATAATAGTTGTATATCTTTATGGTGTACATGCGATTTAATACAAATATACAATATGAATTAATTAAATCAGGGTAATTGGAGTATGTATCACCTCAGCATTTATCATTTCTTTAGGTTAGGAACATTCTAATTCCACTTGTTTAGTTATTTTAAAGATACCCTAACTTATTGTTGACTGTAGTCACTTTGTTGTGTTATCTGGATGTGAGGGCGATCTGGCTGCAGCATCTGTCACCCCATTGATTGCCAGGGTTGATTTGGCTGATCTGGACGGCTAGGCGGGTATTCCCTTCCTCCCTCACTGCTCCATGTGCATCCCTCCCAAAGTTGTGCTCTTGGTCAAGGAGGTCGACCTTCCCCTATAGAGGATGACCATTCTTCTGTCAAGGGTATACGAGTAGCTGCGATCCCCTGTTAGAACCTCCAAACAAGCTCTCAAATATTGTTCATTCTAACTATCTACCCATATTGTTGTACTCATTAATCATCTCACTTTATGCCTCACCTCCCTCCTACCCTTTCTAGTCTCTGGTAACTATCATTCTACTATCTGTCTCCATGAGATCAATTGTTTTTAATAGTTAGCTCTCACATATGAGCAAGAACATGTAGGTTTATCTTTCTGTGCTTGGCTTATTTCACTTATATAATGTTCTCCAATTCCATCCATCCATGCTGTTGCAAATAGCAGGATTTTATTCTTTGTGTCTATATTGTATTTCATTGTGTATAGGTACCACAATTTCTTTATCCATTCATCTGTTGATGGACACTTAGGTTGATTCCATATCTTGGCTTATGTGACTAGTGCTGTGCTGCAATAAACGTAGGAGTGTAGGTATCTTTCTGCATTCCTATGAGTGCATACTGACTTCCTGTCCTTTGGATATATACCCAGGATTGCTGGGTCACATAGTAGTTCCATTTTCAGTTTTTTGAGGAGCCTCTATGTTGTTTTCCATAGTGGTTGCATTAATTTACATTCCCACCGTCAGTGTACAAGGGTTCCCTTTTCTCCACATCTTTGTCAGCATTTATTATTGCCTGTCTTTTTGATAAGACATTTTAACTAGGGGTGTGATGATATCCCATTGTAGCTTTTATTTTCATTTCTCTGATGACTAATGATGAGTATTTTGTCATATAACTGTTGGCCAATCATAGGTCTTCTTTTGGGAATGTCTATTCAGATCCTTTGCCCATTTTTTAATCAGATTATTTGAATTTTTCCTATGAATCGTTAGCGTTCCTTATCTAGTTCTTAATTCCTTGTCAGATGGGTAGTTTGCAAATATTTTCTTCCATTCTGTGGGTTGTCTCTTCGGTTTGTTTATTATCTCCTTTGCTGTGTGCAGAAGACTTCTAGCTTGATATCCCATTTGTCCAATTTTGCTTTGGTTCCCTGTGCTTCGGGAGTTATTACTCAAGAAGTCCTTTCTGAGACCAATGTCCTAAAACATTTACCCAATGTTTTCTTTTAGTAGTTTTATAGATTCACATTTTATGTTTAACTCTTTATTTGGATTCTTTTGTATATGGCAGATGATAAGGGTGGAATTTCATTCTTCTGCATATGGATATCCAGCTTTCCCAGCACCATTGAAAAGACTGTCCTTTCCCCACTGTATGTATTTGGCACCTTTGTTGAAGATAAATTCACTATAGATGTGTGGGTTTATTTCTGGATTCTCTTTTCTATTACGTTGGTCTATGAGTCTTTTTTTTTTTTTTTTTTATGCCAGTACCATGCTGTTTTGGCTACTACAGCTCTGTAGCATAATTTGAAGTCAGGTAATGTGATTCCTGCAGTTTTATTCTTTTTCCTCATGGTGGCTTTGGGTATTCTGAATCTTTTGTGGTTCCATGTAAATTTTAGGGTTTTTTTTTTTTTTTGTATTTCTGTGAAGAATGTCATTAGTATTTTGATGGGGATTGCATTGAATCTGTAGATTGCCTTGGTTAGTATGAACACTTTAACAATATTGATTCTTCCAATCCATGATTATGGAATATCTTTCCATTTTTTTGTGTGTCCTCTTCAATTTCTTTTATTAATGTTTTATAGTTTTCATTATTTTCACTTCTTTGGTTAAGTTTATTCCTAGGTATTTTATTTGTAACTATTGTAAGTGGGATTACTTTCTTGCTTTCTTTTTCAGATTGTTTTCTTTTGCCATACAGAAATGCTACTGATTTTTGTATGTTGATTTTGTATCCTACAATTTAACTGAATTTGTTGAGCAATTCTAACAGTGTTTTTGTGTCAAGTCTTTAGGTTTCTCTAGATGTGATCATATTTTCTGCAAATGAGGATAATCTGATGTCTTTCTTTCCAAGTTGTATGCTCTTTATTTCTTTCTCTTGTCTGATTGCTTTAGCTAGAACTTCCAGTACTGTATTGAATAGCAGTGGTGAGAGTAGGTATCCTTGTCCTGTTCTAGATCTTAGAAGGAATGTTTTCAGTTTTCCCTCACTCATTATGATACTAGCTGTGGGTCTGTCACTCATGGCTTTTATCATGTTGAGGGTAAGTTCCTTCTGTACCCAGTTCTTTGAGAGTTTTTATCATGAAGTGATATTGAATGCTTTTTATGCATCAATTGAAATTATTATGTTTTTTGTTCTTTTATTAAATATGATGTATCACATTGATTTGTCTATGTTGACCCATCCTTACATCTTAGGGATAAATTCCACTTGATCATGATGAACAATCTTTTTAATATATCGTTGGATTCAGCTTGCTAGTATTAAGGAATTTTGCATCTATGTTCACCAGAGATATTGGCCTATAGTTTTTGTTGTTGTTGTTTGTCTTTGTTTGGCGTTGGTATCAGGGTAATACAGTCCTCATAGAATGAGTTTGGGAGTATTCCCTCCTCTTTGATGTTTTGGAATAGTTCAGGTAGGATTGGTATCAATTCTTCTTTGAGAGGTTAGTAGAATTTAGCAGTGTAGCCATTAGGTCCTAGGCTTTTCTTTGATGGGAGACTTTTTATTACTGCTTCTATTTCATTACTTGTTGGTTTATTCAGGTTTCAGTTTTCTTCAGGTTTTATTTCAATTTCATAGGTTGTATATGTCTAGGAATTTATCCGTTTATTTTAGATTTTTCAATTTATTGGCATAGCCCATAGGAGCATATTATTTAATTTCCATGTGTTTGTATAATTCCCAATGTTTCTCTTGTTATTGATTTCTAGTTTTATTTTACCATGTTCAGAGAAAATACTTGGTATCATTTCAATTTTTTTGAATTTAAGACTTGTTTTGTGGCCTACAAGAAGGTCCATCCTTGAGAATTACCATGAGCTGAAGTGAATAATGTGTATTCTGCATCTCTTGGATGAAACGTTTTATAAATATCTACTTGGTCCATTTAGTCTATGTTTCAGGTTAAGTCCAATGTTTCTTTTATGATTTTCCTTCTGGATGATCTGTCAAATGCTGAAAGTGGAGTGCTGAGGTCTCCAATGATTATTGTATTAGATCTCCCTCTCTCTTTAGGTGTGATAGTATTTGCTTATATATCTGGTTGCTCTAGTGTTGGGTGCAAATATATTTAAAATTGTTATATCATCTTGCTGAATTGACCCTTTTGTCATTATGTAATGACCTTTTAAAATCTCTTTTTACAGGTTTTGTCTTGAAATCTATTTTATCTACTAGAAGTATAGCTAATTCTGTTCTTTTTGGGTTTCCATTTGCATGAAATATCTTTTTCTATACCTTTATTTTCAGTCTGTCTATGTGTGTCATTAAAGGTGAAGTACCTTTCTTGCAAACAGCATATAGATAGCTCTTGTGTTTTTATCCATTCAGCTATTCTGACTTTTGATCAGTGAGGTTAGTCTGTTCACATTCAATGTTATTATTGGTAGATAAGGGCTTACTACTGCCATGTTAATTTGATTTCTGGTTGTTTTATGTTCTTCTCTTCCTTACTTCTTTTCTTCCATTGTTAAAAGAGATTTCCTCTGGTAGTATATTTTAATATCTTTTAATTTTTTGTGTATCTGTTGTAGGTTTTTGATTTGAGCTTTGCAAAACACATAACCAATTATTTTAAACATATGACAACTCTGCTTACAAACAAATAAACAAGCAAATAGAAATCTAACAGAAATTCTACCCTTTAACTCTATTGCCCCTGCTTTTTAACTTTTTGTTGTTTTCATCCATATTTTATATACTATCTGTCTTTCAAAAGTTGTTGTAGTTATTTTTAATAGGCTTGCCTTTTAAGCTTCCTACTCAAAATATAAGTGGTTTATGCACCACAATTACAGCAATAGAGTATTTTTGTTACCAGTAAGCTGTATGTCTTCAGATGATTTCTTATTGTTCATTAATGTCGTTTTCTTTCAGATTGAAGAACTCCTTTTAGCATTTCTTGTAGAACAAGTCTGGTGTTGATGAAATCCCTCAGCTTTTGTTGGTCTTGGAAAGTCTATTTCTCCTTCATATTTGAATGATATTTTTGCAGGATATAATATTCTAGGGTTAATATTCTTCAGCACTTTGAATATACCATACCACTCTCTCCTGGCTTGTAAGCTTCAGAGCTCCTTTATATATTATTTTTCTTTTTCTCTTTTCTTGCTTCCTTTAGGACCTTTTCTTTATCAGTGACTTTTATTAAAGAAGCCTGATTATTAAATGCCTTGAGGTATTCATGTTTGGATTAAATCTGTTTGGTGTTCTGTGACCTTCTTGTACCTGAATCGATATCTTTCTCTAGGTTTGGAAAATTCTCTTCATTATTTCTTTGAATAAACTTTATACCTCAATCCCATTCTCTGCCTCCTCCTTAAGGCTAACAACTGTTACATTTGCCCTTTCAAAGCTATTTTCTAAATCTTGTGTGTTTCATTCTTTTTATTCTTTTTTCTCTTCTGACTGTGTATTTTCTAATAGCCTGTCTTCAAACTTGCTAATTCTTTCTTCTGCTTGATCAGTTCTGCTGTTAAGAGACTTTGATGCATTTCTCAGTTTGTCAGTTGAATTCTTCAGCTCCAGATTTTCTGTTTCTTTTTTTTTATAATTTAAATTTCTTTATAAAAATTCTCTGATAGGCTTCTGAATTCCTTCTCTGTGTTGTCTTGAAGTTCATTGAGCTTCTTCAGGACAGCTATGTGAACTCCTTGTCTGAAAGGTCACATTATCTCCGTCACTCCAGGATTGGTCAGTGGTACTTTATTTAGTTCATTGGTGAGGTCATGTTTTCCCAGATATTTTTGATTCTTGTGGAGGTCATTGATGTCTGAGTGCTGAAGAATTAGGTGTATATTTTATTCTTCATAGTCTGGTTTTATTTGAATCCATCCTTCTTGAGAAAGCTTTCAAGATACTCTAAGGGAATCGTGAGTCTTTGGGTAAAATACGAAATAATTCCCTGGATTACCAGGCAAAGTCTCTGACTTTCTTCCCTCACTCTCTTTGCTGAGCTGCTGGGGCTGGGGGCGGAGTGATGTGAGCACTCCTTCGTGGCCGTCAATACCAGGTCACACTTGAAGGAGGCCAGTTTCATCCAAAGCACATGGTGACTGCTGCCTGGCTACCTTTGATGTTTATACAAAACTCAAGGGCTCCTTAGTCAGCAGGTGCTAATTCCTACCAGGACTGTGTCCTTCCCTTCAGGGCAGCATGTTTCCTTCTGGCCCAGAGTGGGTCCAGAGATGCTGTCCAGAAACTAAGGCCCGGACTCAGGAGATTTAAGAGTCTGCTTGGTACTGTATTTTACTATGGCTGAACTGGTACCAAGTTGTAAAACAAAGTCCTCTGAACTTTTCCTTTTCCTTTCCCCAAGTGGAAGAAGACTCTCTGAGCTGCACTGCCTATAGTTGGGAGGGGTGTGACACAGGCACTGGCTTAGCTACCACTGGTGTCTCACTGGGTCAGGTGTACCTCAAGTCCACTGGCTCTGAGGCAGCACAGCCACAGGAATTCCCCAAGGACTGCAGCCTTTGTGGCCCAACTGCCTTATGAATTTAGTTCAGGCCCCAAGCTGCTTTTTCTCAGCTGGTGATGGGGTTAGCCAGAACTCTATTTTTTAAGTGGAGGATTTCTCTCTCTGGCCAGGCTGGTCTGAATGCTCCCTCTGTTGCCACTGGCAGAATTTTGCCCTATGCTATGTTCTCTTATGCCAGGGCAGCCCTGGGTTTTAAGGCAAAATTTCACAACAGTTTATCCTCTCTGCCCTGGGCACATAGATTCTCTCTCCATTCATCTTCTGATGCAGCACTCCCAGGAGATGGGGTGGGGTGGCGTAGGGAATGCAAGACTGTCTTTTCTGCCCTTTTTAGTACCTCTTTCCTTAACATAATTTTAAAACCAGGTAGTATAATTGCTCACTTCATTTTTCTTTTTTCTGAAGGTGTTTGCTTGCATGGATAGTTATTGAATTTGGTGGTCATGCAGAGGGTTGAATGCTGCAGGTTTCTATTTGGCCATCTTGCTCCACCCCTTCCTATGCTAAGGTTTAATCACTTCCTATAAAGAAGTTATTCACAAATATTTAATTTTGAGTAAGACCTCTCTTCCTGGTGACAGGTTATCCACTCTCTCTACTTTCTTGACTGTTTTCTTAGATGACTTTAAAGACATTTCAAGATTAATAAGATTAAATTTAAACTTATGAACTTTTACCCCAATCCTGGTCTCCTCCTTGGGTGTTCTGTTTCTGCATGGCATCACCATTCATCTAAGTTATGCCATCTAGAATCTCAGCAATCATTCTTGACACCTCATTTCCCTCGTTCTTGTATTTACTTATTCAACATTTATTCCACAAATATTTATTAAGTGCTATTATGTACCAGACACTGTTCTTACTGCCAGAAATGCATCATGAAATAAGTCCATATTCAATTCATCACCTAGTCCTGACAATTTTACAACCAACTCCCTTCCTTTCATCCATTCTACTCCAAGCTATCATCATTTCTCACTTACTGTGCTGCAATAGCCTTCTATCTAGTCAATCCACATAGTTGCTGGAACAAACTTTCCAAAGGCTGATAATGCCACCTCAGCCCATCTCTTCCCCATGCTCTTGCTTAAAACCCTTCAGTACTCTTAGAATAAAAAAAAGCCATTAGTGTGACTTAATGGGCCATGACCATTCTTCTCCCTGCTATGTCTCCAGCCTCATCGGTCATGCTTCCACATGCTCCTTCTACTCTAGCTACTTTGCATCCCTTTTGCCAGAAGTTATTTGAATATGGTTCCTTCCATTTTTTCATAGTTAGTATCACTTAATAGCTCAGCACAACTCTCACTTGTACAGAGACACTCTCTCTGCTTCTCCAGACTAGCCCTAATTCTATTACTATTATTCCATGAAGCAGGGCCAGGTCTTTTTTTGTCCCCACAGAATCTAATCTGCACTGCTTAGTGCAGTGCCTGGCACATATTAGGGGCTAATTCATATTTATAAATGAGCAAATAATAGTATTTTCACCTATTTTTTATGAAAATGAATTGTCTAGGCCTTTTGCTCATTTGTTCATCATACTGGAGTCCTTTGATTTGCATGGGCCGTTGCTGACACTATTCTTAAGCTTTATCTAGAATATTTGTCTCTGTCCTGATATGACCTTTTAACCAGGTCCATGTAGTCACTGTCATCTCTGATTATTTAAGATGCAGCAGAGAACCTCAGACTATTTACTTTAAACCAATGACAATCATTGGGGAATATGTAAATTAACATCAATTACTTGCATTTATCAAAATTTTCATTTAAACTCATACTTGAGCTGTACACAGTTGCATAAATGATTTTAAAAACTGAGATTCATAGGTAAAAACCTCGTAATTATGCGGGGGTGAAAAGATGACTGACAGGAGGATGGAACTATTTTTATTGCTCAAAGTAATTTAGAAAAGTGCCCGAACAGTTCAGTTATGGTCTTGTGACTCTGCCAAAGTCAGATGCTAAAACTTGGCATGCTTAAATTCACATTTTGTCTTTTCCCTTATCCTGCCTGTTTCTTGCTGTGCCAGTGAGGAATAAAGAGGAGAAAAAAGTGGGTCAAGCAAGAATGGAACCTAGATAAGCCACCAAATTAAAAGGGCATCCAAAGATTAAGAAAAGTTAAAAAACAAAACAAAACATCCAATTGCTGCTGACTGTTATTCACAGTGACACGCCTTGGGCATAGGATCTTGGGAAGACCTCTTGACTTCTTGATAACGTGGGATCAATAATGTGTGTCCACAGGGAGGTCGGCAGGATCAAACGAGGTCATACATGTGGATACTCTGTGAAGTGCTCTACCATATACTTAGCTTACGTGATGATTATTTATTTTTATTGCTAATAACCGGGTCCTGCAGACTTCGTGGGATTCCTTATGTCAATAATTCTTAAAATAGCCAACTCCTTTTGTGTGTTCTATGTGCCAGATACTACTCTAATCACCTTAAAAAATATTAATTCGGTTAATCTGTATAAATACTTTATTATAAAATGAAAACTATGGCCGGGCGCAGTGCCTCACACCTGTAATCCTAGCACTCTGGGAGGCTGAGGAGGGTGGATCACTCAAGGTCAGGAGTTCGAAACCAGCCTGAGCAAGAGTGAGACCTCGTCTCTACTAAAAATAGAAAGAAATTAATTGGCCAACTAAAAATACATAGAAAAATTAGTTGGGCATGGTGGCACATGCCTATAGTCCCAGCCACTTGGGAGGCTGAGGCAGGAGGATCGCTTGAGCCCAGGAGTTTGGGGTTGCTGTGAGCTAGGCTGATGCCACAACACTCTAGCCAGGGCAACAGAGTGACACTCTGACTTAAAATAAAATAAAATAAAAATAAAATAAAAATAAAATAAAATGAAAACTACTATATCCTCACAGATTAAGAAACTGAGGCAAAGGAAAGTTAAATATCTTGCCAGAGTTTAAAGTCACATGACTAGGAAGCCATGTTTATATTTGGAAAATAATGGTCTCATTCTATTAATAGAAAAGTTCCACCTCTTGGTGTAAACTCCACCTCTTTAACTTCGCTGTCACCCATAGGTGGTTACTCCATGTCTGGGACTTGGCTGCTTTGAGGGAAAATTCTTTTCTCGTTTTCTGTTTGGGCATCTCACTGGCTCTGCTGAGTATCTCATGTCAGTGTTGTGATACAGGCTCTTACTTCGAGACAGGATTTACTGTTTTACTTTAATTTCCTTTCAGGATACCATGCCAGAGTGCTTTTGAAATTTTGTTATTCTCTGCATTGATGATTTGTCCTTTGAAATAGAGAAATAACATTTGTCATCCTGACATTTGTAGAGCTAGACTGTGCCATTTGTCCCTTCTTAGCCTTGTTTTAGGTAGTAAATCAGGCAAGGTGTTGGGGGTGTCTTGCTTGGAGAAGAGATGGTATCCATGGTAAGAGTTTCTCAATGTCTGCGTGTTGTCAATACAAGATTTGGTATCTTTTGTTTCAGAACATTTTTAACTCATGCAGAAATATTGTTCTTTTTCTTTTTATAGTTTTTTTTTTTTAAACCTCCTTCCTACTTATAAATAGCAAGGAGTCTAGGTTGGCATTTTTCTTTTTTTGGTATTAGAGGCGTATGTTGGAGCCTTAGCTCTTCTGACATAATGTTAAGAGTATCTACATTTATCAATCTCCATTATTTCCCCAAGGTGACTGTGGGAGTACAAGTCTTAGAACTAATGATTTGATCTGACTTTTAGGATGATGGGATTGAGTTACCTTCTTATTAATCTTTGCTGTGTACACCATAGAGTTATTTGTTTTAAATACATATGTGACTCTGTCCACTTCAAATTCAGTAAACCATTTAAAAAATATCACCACTTAAATTTGAGAAAATTTTGAATCTCAAAGTAAAATTCTACAGGTGTGAAGAAGAATAGTAAGCTATTATTTTGGAAAGTTGTTTTGGCTGTTGTAAGAGGTGCTTTTTTAGTTATATAAGAAAAAATTGTTTAGAAATGGAAAGTGTTTAACTTTGTCTAATTTTGTTCTCTTATGTGCTTTGATATTCTTGGATTATGCTATGTTGACATAATTGGTAAGTATAATGGAAGACAATTCTTTCTTGTTTTATCTATAAAATCAGTGGCAAACAATGAGAGGTAAACAATGTGTTGCTGTTTTAGACTTTCTGAAACCTTAAAGTAGGGTTGCCAGATAAATAGAGGACAGCCAGTTACATTTGAATTTCAGATGAACAGTGACTAATTTTTAAATATAAGCATGTACCAAATATAAAGTGGAAAATATTGATGCTAAAAAATTGTTTACCATGTAACAGGGCACCCTGTATTTTCATTTGCTAAATTTGGCAACCCTCTCCTAGGGTCTGGTTGGTACCCACTCACCCTCATTGGACACTGATTTTCCTCTCAGGCCTTGTAATCATAGCTAAGAAGTTTATCATTTCTCAAAGTCAAATCAGCCCAGAAATGGGATTCAAAGCCATTATGAAAGTAATCAGATAGATAGATAAATACATAAAAGAGGGCCATGCAAGGATTGTGATTAACCATTTTCTGTTCACTTATGGCTCATAAGGGAAAACAATAAAATCACCCTCCATGCCAGTCTGTACTGGAGATAGGTTAGCAGGCGAGTAGGAAGCCTGCTAAATTTTATCACAGCAGCCTGGCTACCCCTCATCCAGTCTCTCCTGCAGCTCTCAGACTGGGTAAGTCTTTAAGGTTCACAGAAATACTGCGTGGGATGCAAAGGCAGCTCAGAAGCACTGTATTGCTACTGGCAAATTCTACATTTGGCTCATGTTCTGCACTTCCCTTGCCTTGTTCCCCTGCTTGCTTCCTGTCCTGCTTTTGTCCCTCCTTGTTCTATAAAAGGACATTCTGCCCCAGTCATCAGACCCTGTTGAGGGGCCCCCACTTATTTGTAATCCATTTCCCAAACTCCCCTCCAATACTGCACACAGTATTTTGGACCCTTTAGATATTAAAAACTTATTACACAGACCAAACTATAATCCAATCACAATGATGGCAAAAAACAAACAAAAAAACCCCCAATCCCCCAACTGCTAAGATTTCATTCTGCAGGTTAGATTAAAAAATTATTTGAGAAAATCCTATTTGATGAACGTTGTTGACTGGGCTTATAATGGTATTTGCTGTGATGGGATTGACCTCTATCATGGGAATGGGTCTTTTCTGTGAGACTTAAATTACCAAGCCAACTCCATGCTAATTTGTGTGAACAATGGTACTATTAAAATGGTACTATTAAACTTCCCCTCTTAATCACAAATTACATGTAATGAGGGTAAAAGTGTCTTCATCTGGAAAAATAAATAGGGTGAAGCCTGTTTAACTTGATTTACTCTTGCTATTTCTTTTTATGTTTGTAGCATACTTTTCTTACAAGTTTTCCAGGCTTTGCCTTTCAATCTTGCTAGTTGTTGACATAATACTTCCTTGTTGAAAAAGTAAGCTGAAATTAGTCTTCATATAAAAAATGTAATTTTATTGGGTAGTTCTCATTTCCCTCACATCTTTTTGTATTTCATAAAGTATCCATCTTTCTGTGGCTAAAACAACAGGGTGTATATTTGAGCTTTGATTCAGAGATGCGCTCATTCAAACACCAGTATTCTTAGTGATATCTGGAGAGATGGTTACCGGGCCGATTTTTGTCTCCTGCTATATACACTTATCATCTTCAGGAATATCATTGCTCTAAGAGATCAGGGGTCCTGAAACTTTTTAAACAAGGGGCCAGTTCACTGTCCCTCATGCCGTTGGAGGGCCGTGGGAGAGTGAGGCGCACATTCCACACATGTGCACTGTGGGCAGTGGCGGTGGCAAAAACACCTGGCGGGCTGGATAAATGTCCCGAGGGCCATAGTTTGAGGATGCCTGCTCTAGATATTCAAATCACCTATAACTCTTTGCTGAAAATGTTGAAAGGGAAAGGTTGGGGATGGAAGAAGAAACTTTTTAGAAAACTAGGTCTCTTTTTTAGCCCCAGAAAAGACTAACCACCTATTGAAAAAACTCGAACTAAGGAAAATATATTCAGAACACTGACACTTCAGTCAGGATTGTTATTCTAACAGAAAAATATTTGAACTCTAGGCAAGGGTTTTGACCTCTTTGCTCTTTCCCCCAAACAGGCTGTCTGGCTGTCAGGCACTCAGATAACTTTTTCCATCCTATGACAGCTTATATAGTGAAAGTGACAGTCTGTCTACAGTGGAACAACATGTGGCTGCTTGGTGTCGTGTAGCAGAGGCGGACACCCCTGTTTTCCTAAGGCTTTCATATGTGACTGGTTAAGTTAATAGTGAGAGTACGGCACACTCACCCCGTCACTACCAAGGGAACAGACAGTTCAAGACAGAACACTTTTTTTTTTTCAAAATCAGCTGAGGTAATGACAAGCAGAGCATTGTTTGATTTTAGTTATTCTCAGATTCCTCCTCTCAAGGTTACCCTGTGCTGGACACCTGAGTGAGTGGCATTTCCGTGCCACTTCCTCATATATCAAAGTTCTAGGATGTCTGCCTAATCAAAGAAGGGCAGCTGATAGAAAGGTCAGTTATCATGGCCAGTATTCTACTGATTTCACTTTTGGATGGAAGTCCACCACTTTTCCAATGGTTTTAGATCTTTTTCTTCCTAAATATAATATATGAATTTCATTGCCTGGAATTATCATCCTTACCAACATATTTCAGAGACTATTTTGTGCAAATCAGAGTGTTGGTTCTGTAGCAAATTTCACCGTTTCCACTTGCATTGTCCTCAGCAAGCCCAGATGAAAGACAGCCGGGGGCCTTGACCTTGGATTCCGGGCAGAGACAGCGGAGTAAAGGGCAGAGCATTTGCAACTGGACACTGGGCTCTGGTTCTGTCACACATCTCATATTGAGAGCTTGAGAAATTACTTAATTGTGGCTCTATATTTCCTTGTCATTAACAAACAAGAGGGGTCAACTGAATGCTCCTTGAAGGCTACTCCAACTCTCTAATTCAGTGATGTTAGGTGACCTTTTAGTCAAAGTGCGTCTCATGATCATGAGAGTTAGCTGAACTGCACTTCAGGCCCTTGTGTTGTGTTATTCTTTATATTTGATTTTTTTTTCTGCCTTGTTCTTTAGGCAATGTGCTATGTTAGTGCTACATTCTCTTTCAAAAGACATGCTTATAAAGGCTATTTATCAGTTTTAGTCTGGAGACACTATCTTCCAAGCATGATGTTTGTTGCTCTCTCAATCTCCAAAGTGTAACATTTCTCAGAATGATTCACTCATAAATAGGCAGGGTTCAAAATATTTCAATTTTTTTTTTTTTACTGGACCTCTATGTAGTTTCAGGCTGCTCTCAAATGTTTGCACATTGAATTTCTTTTTGTTTCCCCAAAATGGCCTTACTCATGTTGTTGCTATTTTGAATAGACAATAACAAATAGATTAGAATGCATCATTTTTGGAAGAAAGAAGCGGGCAGAAAGAAGGATTAGGATGTGTGTAAGTGTGTTTGCGTGCACTTGGGGAGGTTCAGGGAGTAATATCATTTGCGAAATGTTTTCCTAGAGGAGCAGTTTAGAATTTGTTTTGGTGTAAATTGAGCCAGAAATTTGAAAATAAAGAGAGACTTCATAAATGCTGGCTCTCTGTATAACCACCTTGTTAAATAAATGCAGCATTTGGACCAATTCTGTTTTTCTAATTCCATTGTACACTTGGGAAAGCAGAAGGCATTTTGCATTATGCAGAATCTGGCGTTTTTCTTATTTGGAGAAGAGGGTTGCTTTACCCACTAGGTCACTGTAAATGACTACAGATGCTAAGAATATGTTGACGTTGTCAGCAGTAAAATCTTTGCCACACAGATTGTGAAAAATTACGGGAGGGCAGGACATAATTTATTTTGCTAACAGTCTATTTCCCATCTGCAGTTTGTACCTGTTGAAGCTGAAAGTGCACTCCTTGTTTCGAGCCTGTCCTCACTTCCCCTCCTTGCTGTCTGTCTCCTTTATTTGACAGACGTGCAACACTTGAAGCCTTAAGTTCAGATGAGTGTTATTAACAGCAACCTTTACAGTCCACTGGGGATTAATTTAATTTTTTTGGTGTGTGTTTTTACAATAGTTTCAAGATGCTGGAATGTAGATATAGTTGTTAAAAAAAAAAAAAAGTTTGAACAGGTTGATTCATTTAGCTACCCAGCAGGATCTGTGTACTTTTTCTAAAGTTAAATTCCAAAGAAGAAAATCTAATACATATCTTTATCCACATACACAAGTGCTACCACACAAAACACAAATACATATAAACAGTGTGATAGTGATTTGCAGACTGGGCAAGAAGTGCTTTCTTATTTATAAATAGATTGGGTTTTAATGGAATATTTTAAAGCACTTTTACTTTGGTTCATTTTCCCCTTGAATGAGACATTAAATAGATATTTGCATGTTCTTATGGAATCCTTATGTTTTAATAATTGAACCCTCCAGATTCTAGTAGAAATTAAAAGGTTGTTTACTTTATATATTGGGGGGTTATGTGGTTGTATTTGCAAAATTTACTTGTTTGACTGTAGCTTGACACAGTTAGAAAACACTTTTGCCCTGTTTTTTTTCAAGCTGCATGCAAACTCTATTTCAATGCTGAATAGGTAGGTAGAGCTGTAAATTATATGTGTTGTAGATGTGCTAATAACAAGTTATTCTTTTCTTATGGCCTTTCCAAGAAATCATTCTGAAGGAGAGGCAGCAGGAAGTATGTCTTGCTGTTTTTGGAGCACACAGAGAGTGACTGATACCCAGAATAAGATGAAAATGTTTAATTTTTATACTTTCACCTCAGTTCCAAATGCAGATGAAAGTTGCATTTCTATTTATGGCTTGAAGGATAGCAGGGCCTGATGACAAATCATAAAGAAAGATGGAAGCCCCAATGGCAAATTTCATGCTGAAAATTTCATTATTTATCACATATCAGTTATAAAGGAGAAAAATCTTGAATTTGCATAATACTCCAACTCTAACTAGCTGAAATCTTGATGTGTTATTAGGGTATTCAAAAGGCGTATGCAAAGACCTAGGCTCTTCTTTTTTAAAGCTCGAGGTAGAAAAGTTGAGTGTCCTGAGTATTTTCTTTTATCAAAGATACATTGACCTGTTACATAGATTTTTCTGTAATACCCAGTGCCTCATTTGGCCCTATGAGAACTCAAGCTTTGCACAGAAAGACAGGGGTCAAAAAAGAGCGCTGAGGATATTGAATTAGTGCATATTTGGTGGTGTGGAGGTTAGAGGGCAAGTAGCCTCAAGATTTCTCACGGTCACCTAATAGCATTAATACTCTGTAAAATGAACTCAATTTAGAGCAGCTAGACTCCAGGCAAATAATGAAGTTAGGGGCCTTTATGGTGAACATTCCATTTCAATACCTCAAGGCTATCCTTTTTGCCTTTCTCCAACCTCCAGATAATACTCTGCACCTTTGCCTGCCATCCACTAACACACAAAAGCAAAAGGAGACAGATCCCAACCCCTGTTTCTGTTTCAGATCTCTCCAGGTTTGCTAACTGATTTTTACCTCCCTTCCCTAAAACTTTAGCTGGTATTAGATGTGTGACCCATTACTTAGGATGGCTGTATTGCACAAGATTTTATGTCATATAAAAAATAATAGGAAGTAGAGAAGATATTCTAGGCTGAGTTTTCAAATACTATTATACACATAATTACCTTCTCTATTTAAATAAAATGACAACAGTTACACAACCAAGAATTGATGGAGATGAAAAAGACGCCAGATAAATAAAACATTGCTTCTTGCTTCATAAAATGTAGAATTATGTTTCTCAAAGTCCTTTTTTGGGTAATTTTTTATTCAGAACTTTTAAAAAACATCTGGACAATGTGGGGAGACCTGATTGATTAGAAGTTAATTGAAAGTATTTTAATCATTAATTCTTATAGCTGTGACATAAATTGAGAGGCAGTGCAGTGTAATAACAGGAATATGAACACTGGAATCAGATGACCTCTGCTTTTATTTCAGTTCTATCTTTTCTTCACTGGGTGATCTTGAGCAAGGCACCCAGCTTCTCTGAACATTATTATCTTTTTGATTATAAAATAGAAATAGTTATCAAAGGATCCGAATGAGATGGTGCAAGTATAAGTCTATATAAACAGGTAAGGTGTGTTCAAATGTTAGATATCATTAATAACAAGTAGTTGCCAACCTTTTTTTGAAATATTGCTTGCAAATTAATTAAAACCCTTTTAGCTATGATATATGTAGTGGAAAAAAGTGAACAGGGAGTGGCAAAGAAGACTTCTAAAAGATTGGGACAATTGTGTCCATGGCTTGAATTTATTGATTTTATGTTAAATATTTTTAGCTTGAGTGAGTTTGTCAGATATATAATGCTATATTAATATATCTTAGCTAGTTGGATTGGTTTAATTTGCCATGTAATTTTCAAGGCAGTATTAAATAGCCAATTGCTATCACATGGATGTTAGAGAATGTCACTGTTACTTTATGCTAAAGCATTATTTTGGCAATGGTTTTAGAGAAAAGTATAGGAATAAATGCATTCTTAATTTTATATTATTCCATTGGAAGCAATCTAAAGAAAAATCAAAGAAATATCAACAACCCTAATGAAGGCAGTGTTATTTCAATGATTTACATATATAACTTACATTTTTAATACTGTAATGAAGAG
Source organism: Mirza zaza (assembly GCA_008750895.1). NCBI lineage: Eukaryota > Metazoa > Chordata > Mammalia > Primates > Cheirogaleidae > Mirza > Mirza zaza. The sequence continues at coordinate 39,725 of VSMD01020575.1, forward strand.
AGAACAGTAGATTCTCACTTCACTGAAGAAGAGTTTTAAAATGGGATAAACGCCCCTTAGTTAGAAACAGAAGAAGCACTCATCATTTGTAAGGCTGGTGCCCAGAATATCTTTGACCAGTATGCATAGAACCTAGTGACTGAAATTCATTACTGAAATATGTGAATTTTCAATAAAACTTCTGGGCAGCATGTTAGTCCCCAAAATAAGAAGAAATACAAGTGAACTATTTCTGTGGGTGTCTATAAAAGGAGTTTTTAGGAAAGCCTGTGAAAGGCTATAATTTATCTTGTGACACCAAGTAAGGAATTGCTCTGGTGACCTCCAAGGTGCACGTTGTGTTTACCTTTCTGCTGAGAAACTCCAAATTATGTGAAATGGCATGTGGCTGGATTACTGTAGAAGGAGGTGAAGGAAACATTCCTTAAGCTCACAAACAATCAAAGATTAAAAAATTAAAGTGGTTTAACTTTCTTTTCTTTTTTTTGGCAGATAAGGTAAACAGACCAAAGTTGATTATCTGAGTTCCACAAATATTTATTGCCCCCAAGGAAACAGGGTGAGGGCAATTAAACTTTGTTGAGTATTTGTTCTTTTCCAGGAGATTATAGATTTTCTACCATAAATCTACATTTGGGTATTACATCTATTTCAAAGACGAGGAAATTGAGATTCAGTAAAGAAACTTTCATATAATCTATAAAATTCACTTGCTAGTAATTTGCAGTATTTGAGCCCAGAATGATCTCACCTTTCTCCTATGTCAATTTCTGTTCTCAGAACTATAACTAATAATAACAAAGGACTTCACCTTGGTTTTAGAACAGTGGTTTCTCTTTCTATTTTCTGTTATGATTTGCCACTTTGAATATGTTTAGACAAGGTGGAATAAATAATCCAATAAGGGAGACAGGAATTAAAAGATTCTATGAAGATGAAGGAAACTAAGTGCCAAGGATAAGGAAAGTGATAAGTGGATAAATGTGGCAGAGCAGAGTGAGAGAAGGAAAGTAAATTCACTACTTCTGGAGCTATGTAAAGATCTGAGAGCCTAGAAAATGAAATTGTACCTTTATCAGAAGATGCAAAAAAAATAGACTACATGAAATCCTAATGAAGCAAGAAGTGGATAGGATACATATGACGACAACTCTTAGAAATAGCGGTGGTTAAAATCTTTCAATCTTTATGAGGATTCCATAAAAAAGTAAATTGACATGTTTATTCAGGAACTGAGCAGTTTTCTGGGGGTATAAATCTAAGTCATAAATGGGACCTGGTTAAACTCATTAAACACAATCAATTAACTCCAGGTGGGACTAAAGAAACAAAAACTTTCTTCCCAAACCATGTCCCAAAGGAAACTTCCATAAGAATTGAAGAAAAGACTATGCTGAAATAAGCTCAGGTGCTACCACATGCTAAATTTTTGCTTTGGAGAGTCTCAGGAAAGAAACCTGATAGACTTTGTTTAGCTCAAATTTTTCAAAGAGTTTTGATCATGAAACATTTTTCAGTGAAAGATATCTTAATGTGTGGAACAAAGCTTTTCAAGGTGTGATTCTTGACTACCTTGTGGTACCAATTGGCCTATCAAGTGATTTATTATTTACAAAGAAAAAAGGAAGGAAATACTTTAATTTATATTTTACAGCTTTAGACAATCAATCATTAGATTATCAGAAATTCCATTACTTTCATACAGACTTATATGTGCAGCAAGTACTAAATTGGACAATTTACCTTGGCTCACATTCAGTTTTCAAGGAAACAGCTTATTTGGCTAAAGTATGTGCATATCATTTGCTTATCACTTAAGCTTTCCAAATTCACATTTTATAGTTGTTTTGTGTGCTAGTCCCAATTCCTGACAAATGGATCAATGGATTAAAATGTTTTATAAAAGTGATAACAATTGCTAGGTAAATGCATCATCTCAAAATAATCATGTAAATGTAGAATGTATATCTGCATAGTCTCAGACAAATAGTTATTCAAATGCAAGAAGTTAACACAAGTAGCCAAAAAAGAAAACTTTAGGTAGCAAATACAATGGAATATTCAGATGACTATGTGAAAATTTAATTTTATAGGATACGTGATCTATTTATTTCTAGAAATTCGTCAAATACAGACCAAAAGCCACATTTATTATGTTGTTATTTCCAGATCATTGGTAGATCAATCAAATCAATCAAATTTTTTTCTTGAATGAAAATGAAGTTATGCTTTCCATAGGAAATTATTGAATCTTGTTATTAAATAAAAAATTTTAAAAATTACCGTGGAATTTTCTGAGGCTTTTAAAAAAAACATGTAAGTTTTAATATTATCAAAAGATTATAAGCTATTATAATTAATGCTGAAAAGAAATAAAAGATTATACAGTATGATTTTAAAATCAAATAACACTGTTGAATGATGTCCAATATCAAAGATATATAATTTGGAGAAGCAATTATTATCATTTGCTTACTAAATATTAAGCAGTTTCAGTTGGACAAAACCGGTATTTTGCTGAACATGAATGGATGCTTGCTAAATATGCAGTGAGTATATGAGAAACAAGTGCTCATATGACTTTATGTTTTGGTCATCACTAAATCTAATGCCACTGAAGACATTTTTAAAAAATATTGTTAATGATTATATTTGAGCTGTGTCACAGAGTAGAAATGGTATTCTGAGATTGGTATGCCAGAGTACAAGCCACCTGTGCACAAGGAAATGGCATTACAGGACGGGTAAAAGAGATTGTCTTGAATACCAATGAACAAACTGCTTTATTCACAGTTAACACTGGATGGGAAACAATTTATCTCCATGAAATTAAATGAAATAGTGAAAATTATGAATTCAATGAAATTACTATCAGAGTTTGTACTTCTTTTCAGGGTGTTTTGAGGAGAAATAGATACAACTTACAACAGGTTTTTCACTGAGGTATTCTAGCTGTCAGTTCTAGCTTCTCTTCAGTTTTTGAAATGAAGATGATATGAATTATTTCTTCTTGATGCTTATAGTATGCCGATAATCTCAATGGCTTATTCAAATGATGAATCTTAGCAATATGTTTTAATCTTGAAACAGAAATATCATGACTTTATTTTTTTGATTAAGATATACCAGAATTTAAAATAACGCTAAATTATGGAGCAAATTGTTCAAACCATGAGTTTGATTCTTACCGAGTACTTGATTTTATTCACTAATCAGAAAGAAATATTGATAATATATCATGGTTATATTCTACCATATAATATAATATTCTGCCATATAATATAACCATGGTTATATTCATGGTTATATTCATGGTTATATCTAAGTGTTTCTACATAAATACTTTCTAGGGCCATGTACATGTGGCAAATGGAAAATAAATCCATTTGCTACTAGCTTCCAAATTAAAATATTTTACAGTAATGTGGTTGCCAATATATGTTCTCAGGAGCATTAAAATTAGCCTTTGTGAAATTTCTTTGTAATTTTTAGATCAGTGTTTGTCTTTTTAGCCAGAACAATGAATTTGCTGCCATTCTGGTTGATGTTTAAGACTAAGAAAACAAATCAACACAGATGTGTACCTAACCTATAGTTGATTTTACTTATTTACCACTAGCATTATATAGAGATCTTGGTGAAACACTAGAAAAAATATTATCCTCATCATTGAGAGAATAATTAATGAAAATACTAATTTTAATGTATGTTTTATTTTTGTAACTTAAAGTCATGGCAGTTTTTACCTGAAATGATTAATAGTGGTATGGATTTATGTCAAATAACTAGGAAGTGTTTTGTAGATAAAATGTTTTAGAAACATTGATATAAGGAATATTTTGGAAAATACTAAATGAGAAACTCAAGGGTTTGGAAGTATGGAACAGAAAGGCCATTAGCAAGGTAAATCCCATTGTTTCTAATACCAAAACTGAAATAAATAGGGAGGAAATAAGATGCTCAGTTTATTTTATAAAAGAGGTCTGTTCAGGAGGACAGATGTGATAAGAAAAATACTGGAGAAAACAGCAGTGGGATTTGGGAAATAAGAAAAAATGGAGGAACAACACTCGGATGATGACTCTTGATTCATTTAATAATAATATTTTAGGAAGACAGGTTAATTAGTTTACATAAAATTGAGTTAAGTGACTGAGGTAAGATTAGAGCCTTTGTCTGTTTGAATTTTAACCAGTGTTCTGGATCCTTGGTGAGTGCCACTGCCAGAAATAATACAATGGAGACAAAGACCATTTTTTTGAAAACGTACTATGAGTTGGATTTTGCTTGTATAAAATGAAGGGCATGTGAAAAATCCTGTGGACATGTCACTTATGCAGTTGGATGTGAAGATCTGATGCTAGGAGGAGAAAGCGTATCGTAGCAGAATGCACAGTGACCATTTTATTACTTTGGGATATTTTTTTATTAAGGGAAGAAATCGGTAGAGAATTTTTGAATAGCTACACACGCCAAGACAAATTCACTTGTTACCCAACTGACTTGCAGTCTAAAGACAAGTCAAATAGAGTAATCTCAATTTTTTTTTTTTTTTGGTTCAAAATAATTTCACCACATCGGTTTTTATTTCATTCAATTGTCATTTCATTGGTTTTAGACGTATCTCAGGTGCTTTGAGTCACATCAAGTCTGTAGACTTTGTTGATATATAAAATTAAACTTTCCTAATTTCACCTTTTTTTTGGCCTGGTCTACATTTTGAGGGTTTTTTTCCCCCTCTAATTTTAGCTCTTTCTGAGTATATGAGCTGCTAAACAAAGAAACAAAACAACAGTGTAATGTTTTAAGTGACTTTTTAAAAAGAGTTATTGAGAAACTGTACTTGATTACTTATAAATTGCATTATTTATTTTTACATTTCCCTCTGCCTCTCATATTAATAGGAATGTTAGGTAGTTGGTGAATAAAATTCTGAATAGGCTGTGTTCATGGCCACTGTGAACCTATTCTGGTTTCGGGGGCTGCCTGATTTATGAATCATTCTTTGCTCAATTAAACTCTGTTAAATTTAATTTGTCTACAGTTTTTCTTTTAACGATTGTGTGAGGATTACCACAATCACTTTAATCAACACATGTATCATGACACATAGTTACACTTTGTGTGTGGGGAGTTGTGAGAACACTTAAGATCTACTCTTTTAGCAAATTTCAAATAAACAATATAGTATCAGTAACAATAGCCAGCATGCTTTATGTTAGAGCCTCAGAACTTCTTCATCTTATAACTGAAAATTTGTATCCTTTGACCAACATTTTCCCATTTCCCCTACCCCTCAACCCTTGGCAACCATGCTTTTATTCTCTGCTTCTATGAGTTAGAGTTTTAAAAATTCTATGTATAAGTGAGATCATATAGTTATTTGTCTTTTTGTGTCTGGTTTATTTCACTTAGCATGATGTCCTTCAGGTTCATCCATATTATCTGATATGCCGGAATTTCCTTTATTATGGCTGAATAATTTTTCATTGTGTATATAGACCACATTTTTTAATCCATTCATCTGTTGACAGACACTTAGGTTGTTTCCATGTCTTGACAGTTGTGAATAATGCTAAAATGAATAAGAAGGTGAAGATATCTCTTTGACTACTAATTTTATTTTCTTTGGATATATACCCAGCAGGGGATTTCTGGATCACATGGTAGTTTCATTTTTAAATTTTTGAGGAAACTCTATATTGTTTCCATAATGGCTGTACCAATTTACATTCCCACCAACTATGTACAGGGATTCCCTATTCTTCATACCCTCACTGGCACAAGTTATTTCTTGTTTTTTGATAATAGCCATCATAACAGGTATGAGGCAATATCTCATTGTGGTTTTGATTTGCATTTCCCTGATGACTACCAATGTTGAACATCTTTTTATATATCTGTTGGCCATTTGTATATCTTCTTTGGAAAAATGTCTATTCAGGTTATTTGCCCATTTTTTATTATTTATTTTCTTGCTGTTGAGTTGTATGAATTCATTATTTATTTCAGATATTAACCCCTTATAGGATATGTGATTTGTAAATATTTTCTCCCATTTCATAGTCGCCTTTTCATTTTATCAATTGTTAACTTTGCTGTACAGAAACTAAGTTTAATATTGTTTATTTTTGCTTTTGTTGCCTGTGCTTTAGATGTCATATCCAAAAGTTATTGCCAAGGCCAATGCCAAGGAGCTTTTTACCTATCTTTTCTTCTAGGAGTTATGGTTTCAGGTTATATTTAAGCCATTAATCAATTTTGAGTTAATTTTTGTATGATGTGTAAGATAAAGGTCCACTAAGATTTTGCAAAGTATCTAATGGGAATTAAATTTTATCATATACATTATATGTATCCATTGAAATGATCGTATGCTTTTCCCCTTTAATCTATTATTGAAATGAATTAATTTGTAGATTTCCTAATGCTAAATTATCCTTGAATACTTGGAATGTAATGTTAGATTTGATTTGCTATTACTTTTAGATTTTTACCATGAGTGAAGTCAGCCTGTAATATTTTTGTCTGGTTTTGGTACCAGGGTTATATTGGCTTCATAGAATGAGTTTGGAACATTATATTTTGTTTCTATTGCATAAAATGGGATGCTTTGTATTCTTTAAATGTTTGGTGGACATTTTCCATAAAATCATTTGGGCCTGGTATTTATATTGTAGGATTAGTCTTTAAAGAAATTTTACAATAGTTATTGGATTATTTTAGCTTTTTATTATTGAGTCATTACTGGTAAGTTATATTTTTTAAAAATTTGTCAATTTTGTCTAAGTGTTCTAAACTCTTGACATATAGTTCTTGACAGTACCTTTTATTATTTAATATATACTTAATGTTTTCATTGTTGTAAATAATATCATCTTATTATGTCTTATTTCTTATTCTCTTGATCTATTTTACCAGAAGTTTTCCTACTTGGTTATATTTTTTCAAAAACAAACTTTTATCTTTTTAATGCTTTCTAATGTATCTTTGTTTTCTAATTTTTTCACACTTTTAACTGCTTACTTTTATTCCCTGTTCAATTTTATTCTGCTTTAAAAAAATTTTTTTTTCCTGTATTTTCTTCTTCTTTTTTTTTTTTTTTCCTGGTCAAGTGAAGCAGTGGTAGTGGGGAAGGAATAAAGGTGTTTTTCTTATTTTTTAAGATGTACATTGTACTGGGATTTCACAGTTATCTGAATGATCTCTAGTTTCTTTGGCATTGATCTTGGCCAAGGAATCTAATAATTTTACTAGATTTGCATTGAATTACATTAATAATTAAATTATTTGAGGCTTTATTAAAATTTTCATTATAATTTCTTTTTTCATACATGAATAATACCAATAATTGATAGAGATGTACGAAAGCCTTTCACTGTGATAGTGGATTTATCAACTTACTCCTGAAATTCTTTTATTGTTGTATTTTGAGAATAGTACATTAGATTCTTACGTATGTGTTTTAAATTGTTATATTCTTTTGGCAAATTGAATCCTTTATCAGTATGTAACAACCCTCTTCATTCTTTTTTTTTTTTTTTTGAGACAGAGTCTCACTTTATTGCCCAGGCTAGAGTGAGTGCCATGGCGTCAGCCTAGCTCACAGCAACCTCAAACTCCTGGGCTCAAGCAATCCTGCTGCCTCAGCCTCCCGAGTAGCTGGGACTAAAGGCATGCACCACCATGCCCGGCTAATTTTTTCTATATGTATTAGTTGGCCAATTAATTTCTTTCTATTTATAGTAGAGATGGGGTCTCGCTCTTGCTCAGGCTGGTCTCGAACTCCTGAGCTCAAACGATCCGCCCACCTCGGCCTCCCAGAGAGCTAGGATTACAGGCTTGAGCCACCGCGCCCGGCCTCATTCTTAAAAATACTATTTCTCTTGAAGTCTACTTTATGTGTTAGTAATATAGCTATACCAGTCTTATTTTGGATAATATTTCCCTGATATGGCATTTTCTACCATTTCTTCCCAGTATTTGCACATTATTATGTTTTTGGTGTGTTACTTACAAGCAGCATATATCTGTCAATCCTTTTAATTTTCTAGTTTAGTAAATTTATTTTAATTATTGATATACTTGGGCCTATTTTTACCTATTTACCAATATATCATTTGTTCCTTTTTCTTTGTTTCTTTTAAATTCTTTATTATTTTATGATTTGAATTGATATTTGTACCTCTTTCCTAATAAAACAGGATATTGGCACTTTCTCTACCTACCCCACTAAGCCTTATACACACATACACAAACACTAGTTCAAAATAGCTTCTCAGAATTCTAAGGATTTCACACTTTTCTGTAGTTTCATTCTGTAGGTCCTTAAGGATTGATCTTGGCCAAAAGATCCAACAGTTTTAACAGATTTACATCTTAAGACTGAAGCCTTTTTTAAAGAGTTGGTATTTATTCTATAGCTATTGTCAACTTCAGTTTGTATACTTTTGTATAGCTGGCTGTCTGAAATTACTTATGCCAAAATTCAGTAGATTTGGAATTATAACCAGTATGTTTTGCTTTACATGAGACACTTTGGATGAAGGGTACAAGTGGTCTATTCTATTTTCCTTTTTGGAGGGGGAGAGATTAAATTTAATGTAAACTTTTTTTAGGTGTAACATTTAATTCCTTCAACATTTAATTCCTTTGAAGTTCATATATATATTTTTAAATAAGTAATTATCATTTCAAATGTTGAAGATATAGGAATTAACTATTTCTAAATTGGTCAATCTATTCTTACCGCATTTGGAGAAATACTTCTAGCTAATCAAAACTGTTGGAGTAGTTTAGATGCACAAATGCTCCTTAGGTCAGAGTTATCAAGCTTTGTAACACGGCAGATACTGACATGGGCTTTTCAACCTCGTGGCCATATTTAGTGTTGGCACCCATTTACTGGGTGAATGTTTTTACTTTTCATGATCTTGTACTTGATCCTGTAGATCCTGAAATCCGATTTTGTCCACCCTCTAAGACATTTTTCTTAGGAGTAGACTCATTTTAAAACTTTATTTCAGGACTAATATTTTTAAATCAGATTGTCTATTATATCTATTTTAAAGAAATATTACTGTCATGAAGACTAAATTACACAAAAGGTGTTTATATTGCACATTCTTAAAATTCTTTCAGTCAGAAAATATTTATTGAGAGCATGATATGTATTAATATTAGATTATCCCCAGGTAATAGAGGATGTGATGATAAATGAGTCCAATTATTCTTGGCTCTTTAAATGACATAAACATAGGGAACAGAGTTTATATCCTAAAAGACTAAGACAATTTATTAATACACTATGTAAATTTACTACATAGGAATAAGAATTTTGAGGTCCGCAAGAGCCTCACATCCTCCCTCTCTGTGGGCACACCAACATAATTAACAGGTAGTTGACGTGCACGGATTCAGACAAAGGACTTTGCCTATTCAATATTAATAGCTTTAGGCTAATGTATATGGATTACAATAGGGATTGCCCTATAATTTGCTGTTTTTCTTTTTTAATGAGGATGTAGAATGGTCATTGTCAACATATACCATAATCAACCTTCTCAAATGGAAAAACATTTTCTTTAGCTATCAAATTAGGTAATAACTCAGTCTTATTGGCTCTGGAGCCATTTTGCTTTACTAGAGGAATTTGTGTCTGAATTTGTTTTGATTTTTTTGCTATGAGTTAATATTAAATGGTAAGATTAGCTCTCAAGAAGGTACTCTCTTTCCTGTTTCCTAAATTTTTGTAGGGGGATATTTTAGCTTTAAAGTTTAGATTATAAATATTATTGTTTTCTTTATTATTTCAGAAGTGCTAATAATTTTAACTTAATTCACAATAAACCTCTTTAAAATAGTACTATAATTTTAATTTGTTTTAAATTACTTTGATGTTTGTAATTATTATCATTAAATTTTAGATAAGCTTATAGAGTATTCTGTGCAGTGAGTTCTGGGTGTGCCAGTCTTCCGATAAAGCATTTGCAAATGGGACACTTTTACATATGGACCACAATTTACAGTTTATTCCTTTCCATACATGCATTTCAGAAGCTAAATATATAGGATATTTGGTATTCCTGGGCTCTTGTTTATAGGCCAGTTGTAGCTGAACTTGCTATATGAATGTCTTGACTGGTATTAGAATATGAAAACATATATTAACTTAAGAAAACTCATAATAACTAAGGCTCTGATCATTGTAGTATAAATCTTAGGAACATTCTGTCATTATTTCAATAATTATTTGTGTCCAGTCTTTACTTCAATGTTTTTCACTTCAATAGTATCATATTTGTGTTCCCTAAGTTTATCATTAAAAAATATCTGTGTGCCAGAACACAAGAACGATAACATATTTCTGTCATGCTATCTATTTTTAGCTAGGCTAAGAATATGCATGAACACCTTTGGTACAGAGCGAATGGAATTTATTTTATTCAGCTGAAATCAAGGGCTGAACTGTTAAAGGAGAAACTTCGACAGAGTGTCAGATTTGGTGGATACTGTCAGAGACTGTCCTTTGGACTGGGTGAAAAGCCTGATTTATTAACTGGAATGAGGTCCTAAAGAATACAAGATAACACCTAAGTTGAACCAAACCTGTCAAGATTTGATGGCTAAGCTCACAAAGTTCCAAAGTAGCCTGTGGATAAAAGTTTAATTTTTCTTCAAAAATGGATGTATTACGTGTGTCTAACTTTAGTAGTAGATCAAAACGAAAATTGTTTTTTTTTCTGTCCTGCATGAATGAAATAGAAAATACAAGTTATGGAATTTCATATAGTGGAAAATTTTATGAGAGGAATGAAATTGAGGTTGGTGTCCCTCATTTGCACAGTTTCTAGAGAGGTTGCAGAGAAGAGAAAGAAGCCTAAACAAATGAGGAGAGCTCCACTGAGAAGAGGCAGAATGTTGGAGACGCGAAGCAGCAGTCTCTGTAGTGCTATAAAGCTGCAGAGCACTTCTGCATTTTCCACTGGGAGTTAACTTTGCCTCGACTTTCTGAGACTTAATCTTTTTCTACTTTCTCTGCAGATGCTTTATTTGTAAGCCATGTTATTAAAATTTGGTTTAAATGTAATCCTTGGTCAAAATGTCTAAGCAGGGCAGCAACTGATGTGATGAGAGGCAGAGATGGGCTGGCAGTAAACCCATGAGGAATTGCAGAGTTGTTCTTCAATCCAGACAGTCTAAGGGAGGAGGGAATTCTAAAGTTGCCACCTGCAAGATGGAGAAGTGGGTCTTTAAGTAGTGAACATCCTCCCTCTTTGCCATTGTTTGCTTTACGTGCAAACACCCACATCGACACTGAAATGACTATCTGCAGAAACGTGCCGTGTGTGTGTGTGTGTGTGTGTATGTGTGTGTGTAATGTTAGATTGGTGAAAACAAAATGAAGAAAGAAAGAAAGAGCTTAAATGTTTATCTTTTGATAAATACCTGCCTGTTTTCAGGGAGAATGTAATATATGCCCTGTTCACACGCTGGAGAGACTGAAGTTGTGTGATTTGGGTTTACGAAAGGAGATTTGTGTGTGGAAGCTTCGCACTGTGGAAAAAAATCTATAGCATTCTTCGATCAAAATAGCCCTTTTGTCACTCCGAACCTCTCAGTTTTCTTGTCTGAAGCCATTTAACTTCCTGGATTAGGTCTTCAGGAATAGCAGCAGTTCGCTCAACTTCTTCCAGTTCAGAGATTTCAGGCTCCGTTGTCAGATAGGGAAGTTAACCAAACCATCCAAACCATCCTAACTCTATTTGCTTTGGGAAGTTAGAGGAGAGAATACCTAGGGACGGCATCTGACAGCAAAGATGAAACCCACCTGTTCTAGATGCTTCCAATTCCAGGTGGTCCTGAGATTAGAAGAGGCAGCCGAGAACTGTAGGGAAAAGGCTCAGAAATTAGTGAGCATCTTAGAAGAAAATTCTGCTGTCCGAGAATTCTTGTTCTTGAGATGGAAAGAGCCATGATGAATGAAATAAAGAAGCAGGATCTGTGAGATGAGGGAGCCAATAGGCATGAAAGAAGGAAGAAAATTGGAAACACTGGGAGGAAGAAACCTGGCTCTCCCAAGGCTTGGCAGAGCAGAGGGTGGGGCTTGGGCTTGCGGGAGACATGGACAGCCGGAGAGAGTGAGGCTAGTTCTTTCCCATGTCAGAAGCCTCCAAATGCTGCCTCCCTACAGAGCCATCAGTGAAAATGTGCCCTGTGCCTGCTTTAGAATGTGCCTGCTGAGTGACTGTTGCTTCCCCGGTTGGGTGCAGCTATCACAGGCTGACAGCTGCTGTGGAACAGGGACTAGGGCATTGCTGCAAGACCTCAAGGGTACATAATTCTAGGATGTGGAACTCTCTAATAGCTTTTTTTGTGATGAGCTTTTCGGAGCAGAGTTGGTAGGTTTCATTCAGACATAGCATTTTGACTTTGATCATAAGCTACTCCTGTTGTTTTTAAAGACTTAATTATAGTTGTATGTTTTTATTACTGAATTTAAGGTCAGTTCTTTCATAAAACCTGGCTGACCTGTTTGAATCCATTCTTTTTTTCATTTAGATGAATTCTCAATGAATGTTTTGTAATCACATAATCCCAATGTTTGTTGAATTTTTAGCTTATCTTCCGTTAGACGGAGTGAACCAAGGTGAAATGGTAAATTCTTTTAAAAAATAATCAATTGGAGCTCCTGATGTGAAACAAATCAATTTTTCTCAAAACAATCTATTTCTGCGAGGAAAAGGAAGCACACGCTGTGGGGCAATGGGGGTTTTTCACTTTCTGGCCAAGGGGGTCCCTATAACGATGGATCGTCACCAGCATTCCAGAACACTGCTCAGCCTTTCCACCACAAGTCCCTCAGTCACTCTTGCAGCCTGGTGTCTGTGCTTGCCATCAGTGGAGGGTGGGGCGACTGGCAAGGGAGCCACGTGCATCTAACCCGTCACCCTGATGGATGCCATGACCGGCTCCTGCTCCCCATGTGTCTTACTGCAAACCTTTGCAACCTCTCAGAGACACTCCATCTTTTTATCAGAATGACTCACATACCTTTTGAGTTGTGGTTTTCTATTTCGTCTATCATCTGTCTTCTAGTTTTCAGGGACTCATCAACATTTTGACACCATTTGATTTTGGGGCCAGTTGTAGATTTATTTGATACATAACTTAGTGTTTTTTCTAGGGACTTGGATGTGCTCAGTCCATTATTTTACTTCTCTCTTGCAAATAACGTAGATTTGGTTTATCTGGATGGAAGTCATCCTTTGATGAAATAGGTTTATATTTCTAATAGTGTCCATTTACTCCCCATAACCACATTAGATGTAGTTGTCTTATTTTATAGATATTTTGGCATCCTTCTTGAATATGACTGAAAGAAGAATTACCCTCATTAGCAGTACTCCTCCAAAGAAGAGAAGGTTTGGTTAAGAAACAGGACTGACAGAGGGACCAGATGGCCATTTGTCTTCTGAGTCACTTGCATTCTGTTCATTTCTCCATTTCCTGAATTTCTTTGAGTACAGATGAAGCCGAATTGGCATGCTATTAGGTAAATAGTCACAGAAATACAGAAACTATTTTTCATCTTGAGTCAGCAGAAATGCACATTCTAGATTAGCAACCAGCCTAGAGTAAAATAGTATGGTGTTTTGTTTTGTTAGGATTGATATTAGTCTTTAAATCAAAAGAACCCTTTGCATATTGAACTCAGACTATCACATGAGGGCACAATTCATTCTATTTTAATATCCTTTTTTGGAGGAGGGATTCTTACCAACAGATCCAGTTTGCTCAGGACTGAATATTGTCTCCAGTGATAACTGGCATTTTAGATTTATCTTGGACTTATCTACTCTGTTTTTGCCCTTTTACTAAATCTATAAAAATGTACTCTCTGTAATCCAATTTCAGGTAGCAATAGAGAAATAAAATTATAGAGACACTAGGCTAAAAATATCTGTTGGTTTGCATATTCAAATTCTTTTTTGCTATATATCAGATTGAAGGAAGCGAAATAAATGAACAATGCACTTTTTATTCTTGTATTTCTGAAAAAACAGTACTGTCAGATGCCAGGAACATTACTTCAATCTATCACTTTAGAATTTGTGGTTTCTTAGATCATAATTTAAAAGTTTTATTTTGATTTGTTTTCTTTGTGTTTTAGTGTTAGAAAATATTTCACCAGGATGAATACATACTTTTCAGATGTATGCTTTTCCATATGGTCATCTTTTGTTTATTATTCTTTAACTGAGTATTTGAAAACTTATAAAAAAAACTTGGCAAAAGAATTAATATGTGAAAGGAGTTTATACTCAATAGCATTTATGGAAAAATAAATGTAATACTGGAATAATAGAACATAAAATCGGTAATATTCACATATATGCAAATATTTATTGGATGTGTCCTTTCAGTAGGGCCCTGTTATACAAGTTAAAAACAGAAGCATATGAAATTTTCCCTGTGCTAACATTCTATACAGAAGAAATGAAAGATAAACACATATAAAATTTGATAATAATGAGGCCCCTAATGACATAAGATAAAGAAACGAGTTTATAAAAAAGTACATAGTCTCACTTTTAAGTTGAGAACAATTTATATTTTACTTTAGCTTCTAGGAAATCTCTTGCCCTTTTATCAGAATTTTATAGCTGTCTAGAAGTGTTTGCACAATGTTGACATCTTTTTTGGATGAAAAATATTTCCTGGCTAAGCATATCAAGAAAAGCTTCATAAATTTTTAAACTATATTTAGTTCATATTATGTGTTTTGATTTATCAGTCTTGCAAATTTTTGTTTTATCTTGATATCTAACTTTTTAACCCTCTTCTAATGATCCAACCTTTTAAAATTGTCTCTCCTTCTTGTAGTAATAACTAATATTTGTTTGGTGCTTGCTGTAAGCCACACATTGTATTACAAGCTTCATATACTTAATCTCACTTAATCTTCATGCATAATCACACAAAAAGGATGGGTGCAGGTAGGAATTTAATCACTGAAGTTTACTATACCATTGATTCAATAGTATAATGTGCCACCCTAATGATGAATCCAATCACATTTTAGTTGACTACATTACTGTGTAACATATGGATGTTCAATACACACTTGATGATTGACAAACTATTGACTGCTTATGTCTCAGAAAGTCCAAAGCAACTTTCAAATCTGTTTCATTTTCAACACTTCATCCATGTTCATTTCACAAAAAAATGTAATAAATCTTGCTGACTAGCCTTGGCAGACCCTGAACATTAAATTGTAGAGCAAGCCTGGGAGATATCTAGTCTCAGGGTCTTGGGGATATGTAAAAATGATTGAAAGTGATGCCTTTCTCCATTTCCAGTATCCTAGTTCCCTCTTGAAATGTCTTTAAGTCTCATCTCAGGAGATGTGGCCTCCTAACTTATAATTGACTAGTTCTTCTATATTAATTACTCTGTCTTGACAGCTGATTAACAGTCAATTTAGTTAATCAACTAGTAGCTAGTTTTTGATTGATAATCTGTGAGTTCAGTTAGAACAGTCAAACTGATTGTACAACTGACTCAATGAATATATCATTTTAAGTATATATTCACATGATCATTCATGTAAGTCGTGGGTTTTTCATTAAACTTTAGCTCTGATCCTAGCATACCTTGTTCATCCTGTACTTTAAAAAATCACTGGGTTCCTAAAGTAGATTGGATTTACGATGTACATGTCCCTTTGTTCTTCAGATGTTCAGAGACACAGCAGGGGAGATGGCATATTCATAATAGCATGCAAGTGCTGATCCTTGCTAAATATTATCAAAATAGAGTATTTCTTCCAGGTCACGTTTTCCCATTCATCTTGAACTGCTAAACATACAAGACAGCATGTGAAGTGTATTTATGCAGCTGTAATTGTGATTATTGTCATTTTTTCCCCCAAATCCTGCTGAGCAATCAATCTTTCTAGAGAAACTACAATCACCTCCTGCTTTTTGATCAACATACTGCATAATCTGATTTCAAGTTATTGAAATAGATATACCAACTCAGTTTAATCACATGTGGGAATATGGTCTTCAGGATTTAATGAAGATGTTTTCAGAAATAAAAATCTGAAAATAAAGATAGAGGCCATAATGTATTTTAGAACCAAAGAGATCTCTTCTTGAAAGCTGGTCAGTGATAGTTCAATTTCTGTCAAGTCTAACTACACACTATCATGATATGAAATCAAAACAATAAGCACACTTCAATGGGACAGATAATGGAGACAAAATAACAAGGTTCAGATATACGTTTGTGTATGTGTTATGTTATTTGGATAATTACTAAACTTTTCCAAACAGACATCATGATAGTCAGAGAGTCTGATTGTTTTTTTTAAATTTATTTATTTATTATTTATTTTTTATTTCAGCATATTATGGGGTGCAAATGTTTAGGTTACATATACTACCTTTGCTGCACCTAATTCAGAGCTCCAAGCATGTCCATCCCTCAGTAGTCTGGTTTTAAGAATCATTTTTTAAAACATTTTTTCTTTAATTATTCTTTAATTTTTTATTCTTAATTATTATGGGTACATAATAATTGTATAACTTTATAGGGTACATGTGATATTTTGATACAGGCATACAATGTGAATTAATCAAATCAGGGTAATTGGGATATCCATCACCTCAGGCATTTAACATTTCTTTGTGTTAGGAACATTCCAGTTCTACTGTTTAGTTATTTTAAAGTGTATCCTAACTTACTGTTGATTATAGTCACTTTGTTGTGCTATCAAATATTGTTCATTCTATATTTAGTAGATCTAAGGCAATTGGAAGACAAATGGAATATTTGAATTTTCTGCAGGAAATTGCTACCATAGCCTTCACATTTTCAACAGAGGTCGAATCATGCGAGTGAGTAGTAGCTCAATAAGCCACAGAAATAAAATCACAGACACAGAGTTCCCGTCTCCCTAATCACCATCATCAGAAATGGAGTTGTTTGAATTGAGGTGATGCTATTTTTGAACATCTTTTGATGTTGAGAAGCTTCTTCCTATGGAAACTGAGGATAATTTATTTCTTTTAAGTTTAGGGAAATTAATTTTATTAGGCTTTATATTTCAACAAACTTGGGGTCCACTTATAAGTAAGTAACCACTATTATACTCCAACTGCTGTTATGTAGTTGTATATACAGTAGTAATATTATGCCAGGATAACTACTATCTAGAGAAGATCATCCTTTTGATCTATATTTCTGTTTCTTTTCTGGAAAATGGGGCTAATAATTGTCTTTAGCTTACAGGGTTGTTGAGAGGATTTAAGAGGTTAAATTTAATAAAGTATAAGCTAAGTATAAGTTTTAACTAAGTACTTGGTCTTGTTTCTATAGTCTCAGACCATCAATTTAGGGAAGATATGTCTGTCATTTTCAAGCTCTTGGGCCTGACTATTTTCTTGAACTCATACCAAAGCACACATTAAAAGAGATTTCAGCATTGTTTAGATACATTATCTTTTTAAATCTCCGGTCCCGTTACTGAGGTGGAGGCAATATTAACATTGGGTCATGAACTTGTTTGGTTGGGGTAAAGTACCAAAGAAGTCAAGGTTAAAGATTTAATTTCTTTTTGGACTGGTTACCCATAAGGACATAATTGAAATTTGTGTATTGATCATCCATTATGTGTCAGCAATTGCCTAGGGGTTATTATATTTGTACATTATCTCAGGTGAGCTTCATGACTATCTTGGGAGGTGAGAATCTAAGGTTCAGAAAGCTGAAGTAACCTCTACTAAGTCAAACAGCAGTGAAGCCTAAATTCAAACCTGGATCTTACTAATTTTCAAAAACCCATATTCTTTGTAGTACAGTCATAACTCTATGACCTCAGACTAAAATTACACACTGTGTACATTTGTCTTGCAAATGCAAGCATTCATCCAAAGATGACTAGGTAAAAGGATATAAGTGGATATTTAAATGTTTACATTTAAAATAGATTTAAAGAGCCAATTGTGAATCCTAGACAAGGAAGTGCCATCAATTCTTTCTCTGATTTGCTCCTCTTCTCTGTCAGAAGAATTCAATTGTGTTTGCTGGTAACAGCCTATATTAAAAGTTTCAAAAGAAATCTGGAATAATTCTAAATTTGATTATTTAAACTATTTAAATTATAAAATTCTTAGTTCTGTTTTGAAAGAGACTTTTTTCCAAGTTGAAGTAATTTCTTCCTATATTACAAATGTTCTGGGTTCTTCAGTGAAAATGGTACTCCTTTAAATTAAATATAAGAGAAGATTGGCTTTTAGTGCAAATGAGTATGAAACCTAAAGAGTCATATATGTTATATATTACAAAATTATTTTTTTCTTACATTTTTTCTTCATTTAAAGTTATCAAATTTACTTTTTAATGAGCTCCCAAATGTTATGAATCAAAATTCTCCTCTGTCTTTGGCCTCTACCTCTTTCATCAAGAATCATAAACCATATAGAAGGGTTTCAATCCATTGTAGGAATCGTCATGTGGTCTGGAGAGAGATTCAGCCCAGATCAAGAGTTTTGTTTCAGTAACAGGCACCCATCCTGTTCCTTCACCATAGTTTTGTTCTGACATGCTGTCCAATATTGCATTTGACAAATACATATGCAAACTTTCTTTGTTTAGTAGATTTCAAGTAAGGTGGGTAAAATAAATATGCCGTCTTGAGCTGGTATCGCCCATCTTGCCATCTGGTCCATCATTTTATTTTCTTATTCTGCCTTATTTCTTATGGATAGACCCCTCTGAATTTTAGAAGAGCCCTGCATAGTGGAGGGCATATGTAGATAGGGATAATATGTGAGCAATTTTCAGAAAGCCAAGTGATGTATCAGTAGGGTACCTCTTGTAAGGAAAAGTTTGAATTCTTAAAAGAAATATGAAATGAAAATTATATTTAAATGAGGTTTTCCAGTTTTGTCTTTGATATTAAACTGATGAGGTAAATTGCTTTCAGAAGTTAAAATAGAGATCTAAAGGTTATACTATCAATGCAAAAATAGCCCAGAGAGAAGAAGATGGAGAGTTCATTTAAATATGTGAATGATTTGTGGAGATGTAATAACTCTATTAATATTAATTATGCCATTATCATTCACTGCTCTCTGAATGGAAAGTTACCAGTCTATATCTTACTGGCAGAGACACTAAAATGTAAATAGAAGTTGACAATCTTGCTTTTATGCATGTAGGTTGTTTGTAATTCCTCGTTTTAAAAATTCTAGCCAATCTAATGTTGCAGGGAAAGAAAGTTTAGGTTTGGCAGAAAACTCTGGAAGTGAAGAATTTACTTTTCCTATTTTTTTTTTTGTTTTGTTTTTTGAGACGTCTTGCTCTGTCACCCAGGTTGTAGTGCAGTGGTAAGATCATCGTTCACTGTAGCCTCCAAATCCTGGGCTCAAGCAATCTCCCTTCTGCCCCAGCTTCCCAAATAGGTAGGACTATGGGTGCCCACAACCATACCCAAAGTGCTGGGATTACAGGCATGAGTCACTGTGCCCGGCCAAGAATTTCCTTCTAAGTGTTGCTTTCCATTGATATCTTGTGCTTGTGTCTCAGTTAGTCTTTTTTTCAGGTTCCTAATTTTTCAATTTTTTTATTGATACATATTAATTGTACCTTTTTATGGGGTACAGTGGTAGAAGCTGCCTCATCTCAGGTTCTGATTTATCTCTCACATATTTGCACAAACTCTTGGGAAAGGGACGGGGGAGGAAAGAGAGCTCTGGCAAGCTTGCTGGAGGTGCCCTCAACAGCAAGGAGACTGTTTCCCACAAGGTAGGTTAGAGGGTGTGCCTTATTTTAATAGCCATTTTTTGACCAAAAGTTTTTGTTTTGGATATGGGTAAGAGCAGAAAGAATTTTATGTCTGACAAACTACCTCATCAGGGATAGGGTTGTCTTTTAACTCTACACATTGGTGTTTTCTTCTTGAAGCAATTGACATTTAATGAGGAAGGAAACAACATTTTGAAGGTTGTATTTATTTTTTTAATAGTGTGACTATCCTAGTGTTTGGAAGATAATGTTTTTATGTGCAGTTTAAAATGTTTGATATCAATTTGAGTCCTAAACAGATACATTTCATTAAATTCTCGAGACTGGTTTTCACCCCATTAAGTTCCATTATCAAAATTACCAGGCAATATCTTAAAGGCTTAAAAGTTATATCTCTAATAATCGCACAGGTCTCTTCCTTCTTTTTAAATGTAAAACGCTACTTTAAATGAATCATAGCATGTGTTTTGCTGCCAATTTGAATCCCTACATCTGGGAATCGTCCCAAGATTACCCACTTCCTGTCTGTAGGAGGTAGCATTTTCATTATGAGCATCAACAGCAATGATTTGATGCAGCAATAAAAAGAGGCGCCCTAAGTGAGTCCGTGTGACAAAATATGGGAAAAGTGGGTATGGATGTCTTAGGTCCTCAACATGAGAAGATAATTAAATCTCCAAACTTTAATTTCTTCTCTTCTTTTTATAACTATGCCTGGCCTAAAGTCTAAAGAAAGAAAAAGATTTGAAATATGGGCAGAGGGGTGTGGTGCCATATGGCAACACAAACAAAATTACCCAAACACTTCAAAAACAAGCAGGGCACGTTCCTCCCCCTGTTCAGTAACCATATGTGAGCTCCACACGTGAGAAGCTGCCTTCAAGTCGATTCAAACAGACTCTTTGTCTTTGGGCCTCCAGTGTATTTCCTTGAAATAAAAGCCAAGGGACCTTGGAGAAGAGCTACAATGAGAGCCCTGCAGGGTCTGATCCCAATATTGCAAATGCTGTAGAACAATTTTTAGAGTGAAAGGATTTTCTGCAAAAGGAAGAAGATATAACAATAAAAGGATCATTGTATTAATAAGAGGCAAGCTTATCTTTGGCATTGGACTGTTCTGGGAGTTGTTCAGAGAAAATTAAAAAGATATATTCCTTTCCTAATGGGATTTATAATTAGAGAAGGACAGTTTTGGCTATGACACACAATGGACACACAGACATTTTTATGGAATCATGAGAATAAATTGGTTAAATGAAGAAGGAATGAGCTATATAGCAAATATTAGTAAAATGTGGTTATAGGTTATTGGTGGACCCTTGAATCCTAACCTTTTGAACCTAACCTTTCATTTTCTTTTTGCATGGTCCATAATTGCACACATTTTCTCTCTGACTTCTGTCACAACACCTCCTTTGACCTTTTACTTTGAAGTTACCCATTTGGCTTATTTAAAACATACATGTTGCCTTAGGGCCAGGAAACCTTATGCCATCTGTGAGATTATATACACAATATATAAACTACATACATAAAATTTGATTGAGAATTTAATATAAATCATAGGAAAGAAAATCTACCCCCCCCAAATTCATTAGAAGTTAGAGTAAAAAGGAGATTTCTAGAAGTCTAGAAATTAACCTGATAAAATTGAAAGGGAGACAAAAAATTTAGAAGTTCAAAAGGACACTGTTTTAGTTTTAGATTCCAGTTTGAGTGCTCAATATAAGATGACTTATTTGTAGTTAAAGTAACTATGTCAAATTAAATATTTAGTGAAAGCTTTAAAAGTCCAATTTAATGAAAATACCTAATATCCATTAGGAAATCAGTTTGGTAAACATTTTTAGTGGTCTCACTACAGGGCAATTTTAACAGAATAAAAACGCTAGTTATTTTTTTCTTAGCTACACAATTACTAAGGTATTTAAGCATATTTAGAGTTTTTATTATAGCTCTTATTAATCTCTAGTTCTTCAGACATTTAGTGCATTTAGCATCATGCTAGTTACCAAAATAATAATTGAATTATTATAACACATTATTAGAAGGTTAGACTCTCAGCAACCTCCAGTGTATTTAGGTTTATAATAGGTTAAATTTTAAAATACACCCATGCCCTCACACACAACATAATACACACATTGGGTTCAAATATCCATTCACATGTTCAAGTATTAACTGCTTTAAGATGACTTTATTTAAAAATTACAAGCAAAAATGGCTTTGAAATATCTGCTAATCCACAATATTAACCACTAAATTATTATTTTTCTTTTCCAAATCTCTTGCCTGTCAATAGTCTTCCAACAGTAATTTCTTTCAACTCTGAATTTTTGAACCATTTTGGCTTCTATAGCGGGACTTAACCCTAAACTTGCTGGGAACCCAAAGTGAAGCAGTCTGTGACCCAAAAGAAGCAAGCGTGGCTCTGAGTTACTGTCATGCCGTCGTAGGGGCCAGAAGCAAAAAGGGTCTTTCTTCCTTGGCCTGTTTATTTTTAAATTCCTTTTTGAAAATCAAAATTTGCAACTACCAAAGTAGTTCAGCAGCTAACTAATCCATAGTTCATTTCAATTGACCTTAAAAGTTCATGAAGATTCACTTTTCTAAGTGACTGGTCCCCATTTACATGTCAGCACAAATCAGTGTAGATCAGACAAGTGAACCAGAGCTGCAAAGGAAAAGCTCTGTATTGGCCATCTACAAAGTTATTGGAACAGACCTGCCCTTTGGTAAAAGCACATTGGAATGGAATAATGTCTCTTTTTCTAGAAGACAAGCACTCAAGTGATGTCAGCCATGCTTGAAGAAGACATTAAAGCATCTTCTATTTAAAAAAAAAACAAAAACGGGGCAACAGATTCTAACGGCAAAGCAAAGTTATTTTCTGTGATTCTAGTGTGCTTTATTGATGGATAGTCCATAGTTTGCTTCTCTTGGATTATTTACTTTTATAACTTTTAGTATGACTTTAAAATGTTCCATACTTATTTGTTAAGTTTTTAAATTATGCTTTTGTACATTAATTTTATTTTGGAAAAAACAACATAAAATGTAAAGACCCATTATATAGTCCAACGATGAAGGCGCTGTATCAATAAAACAATATGCTAAATGCTATTTCTCAGTCACAGACTTAAGGGACAACATCTTGAGGAATAATAATCATGATGAGTTGTAGATGAGAAGGTGGAAGGGTTACTAAATTGAATAAGTAGTGCAATACAGGTGCTACAGATGTTATCGGCAAGTTCAGTGTGTGACAATATTATCTGTATCATTTGATATTACAATTGCTTATTTGAAAATAAATTTTATTGCCAAGGTAGTCAAAAGAAGTATTGTGCATTTCTTAGGCATTAGCCATGTATTGAGAACTTTGATTGTATGATACAAATTCACTATTGGAGGACTCTCCTTTCTAAAGTTATGCTTATTTTTGCTAACCTTGTCTAGGCTATTACCCTCTTGGTTAGAATTTTAAAAAATATATTTAAAAATATTTTAGTTACCTCATAAATGCATAACATTTATGCAGGCAAAAGGGGCACAAAAGTAAATGTTTTAGAAATGATACATGACAACAGATTTAAAATCTCAGAGACTCCCTGTATTTATTATCTACCTGCCAGTTGTTCCTTTATAGGTTATTGCTCTAGTACTGGATTTTAAACTTATAGGTCTTTGTGATGCTTTCTCAAAAGCAGTTTAACATGTGCCGAATTAGTCTGACCCTCAGAGTTGTAGTTGTATATTTATACAGGTGGTGGACTACAACCCCTAAGTCTCTATACATCAAGAATCTTAACTTACTGTGAATTTACTTTGAATTCTTAAGATCATTTTCTGCTCTGCTTTTCTTTATAAAGTCAACCATTCTCAGTGGAAGGGGAAAGAAAGTACAACCAAGGAGAAGATGCTAGTTTTTTCTTTTAGCTCAGTCATAAAAGGTGGCTAGTGACTCACCTCCATCAAAATTGCTGAGTGAAGGGTTTGAATGGGAAAAAATATAAGTTATGTTTAATAAGCAGTTAATGAAGCAGTGACTGTCTTAGATGAAATTGCTATCTTTCATTCTGATCCTTTTGCTATTTATGGAGGGATGCATCATAAAAGTATTCAGTGTATATTAAGTTCCTGGTCTTTCCTGTGGATCTGATCCTCCTCCAGGCTTCCTCGCTAGACTAAATATCACTCCATTGACCCAACTGCCCAAGCCAGAAGCATAGAGGTGATAGTGGAATCCCTAAGCTGCAAATATATTTTGAATCCATCTGTTTCTCTTCATCCTCACTGCATCCCCTGGTCTAAGCTGAAGGTATTTTTACCAGGATTATTTCAGTAGCCTTTAACTGGTCTTTCTATATTGCTCCTAATTCGTTTTAATCAATTTGTTATGAAGTAGCTAGGATTTTTTTTAAATCATAGAAAAGCTTAAAATGCCCAGTAATTTTCTGTTGTATTTGGGATATACACAAAGTAGAATATACCTAACATAGCTTTTTCAGGCTCTGAGCAATCTAGTCCCTGTCTACGTCTCTGTGTTTATCTTGAACTATTCTCTCATTCAATTAATTACCATCTTTCAGATACATTGGCCTTAATTTAGTTCTCTAAAGGGGCAAAATTCTTCCCCACCAAAGAAACTCTACATTTGCTTCCTCTGGTTGAAACACTCTTTCTCCTATTTTTGATAACTTATTCAAGTCTCAGATTAAATGTTATTTCCTCATTGAGGGGATCCCTAAAGGACCAATTTAAAGTAGATATACCCTGTTACTCTCTTTCATAATGTGTGGTAAAGCAGTGATCCCCAACCATTTTGGCACCAGGGACCAATTTCTTGGATGACAATTTTTTTTTATTTTTTATTTTTTTTTAAATTGTTTTTTTATTTCTTTATTTTTTTTTTTTTCTATTTTCAGTTGGCCAATTAACTTTTTTTTTTCATTTTTAGTAGAGACGGGGTCTCGCTCTTTCTCAGGCTGGTCTTGAACTCCTGAGCTCCAACGATCCACCCGCCTCCCAAAGAGCTAGGATTACAGGCTTGAGCCACTGCGCCTGGCCTTGGATGATAATTTTTTCACAGACGGAGGTCGGAGGCATGGTTTCAGAATGATTTAAGTGCATTACATTTATTGTGCAGTCAAACCTCTCTGCTAATGATAATCTGTATTTGCAGCTGCTCCCCAGTGCTAATATCACCGCCTCAGCTCCTGATCCCAGATCATCAGACATTAGATTCGCATAAGGAGCCTGCAACCTAGATCCTTTGCATATGCAGTTTACAGTAGGGTTCGTGCTCCTATGAAAATCTAATGCTGCAGCTGATCTGACAGGAGGTAGAGCTCAGCCGGTGATGTGAGCAATGGGGAGTGGCTGTAAATATAGGTGAAGCCTCACTCACCAGCTGCTCACTTCCTGCTGTGCAGCCCAGTTCCTAACAGGCCATGGACCAGTACTGGTCCTTGGCCTGGGGGTTGGGGACCACAGTAGTAAAGGGTTAATTCAGCAGGCCAGGGGTGCTCACGTCCTGTACATTCCAGAGAAAGGTCTCTTTTTAGGACTGCGTCCTGGAAGATAACTTCCAAGCCCTTGGAATATTCTATGAGATTTTTATTCCTGACACCTTGGGGCACTTGGTGCCATTTTGATTAGAAAGCATATGCCAACATTGTGACTCATGGTGAGTATCTATTTTTGCTAAGGGAACTAGAGTCTGAGTAGTTGAAGTTAGTCACATGGGAGTTGCATGTCTTTGTATCTGGCCCACAATTAAAATCTCAGGTGAGCTTCCCTGGTTGTTAACACTTCACATGTGTTGTTGCATATCATTGCTGGGGGAATGATATGCCTACACTGGTGGAGACACCTGCTAGCTTGTGCCTGGGTCTTCCTGGACTTTGTCCCACATGTCTCTTCTCTTTATTGATTTTACTTTACATTCTTTCTCTGTAATAAACCATACCTGTGAGTATAACTGCTTTTCTGAGTAAATCTTTGTAGTAGATCATCAAGCCTGAGAGTGATTGTGATCTTAGGAACCCCTTAGGAACCCTTTAGGAACCCCTGTTTGTTTCCTTCAAAACAATTATTTCCTTTTGTTATTATATATAATTGTTTATTTACTCAGATTCTTTTTCCTTGACATCTATACATTCTAGAAGAAATTAGGCAGTGAGTTGTTTCCCATTGTATACTCAATCTGTAGCATAGCACAATAGGCTATCTATTGTGCCTGTCTGTAGCATAGCACAATAGGCACTCAACAAATGTTTTGGGATTAAAAATTAAATGTACTGTGGGAATACATAGGGGACACTTAAATTACTAAGAGAAGCCTATCTGAAAAGGCTATATCATGTATGATTTCAACTATATGACATTCTGGAAAAGGCAAAACTATGGAGACGGTAAAAAGATCAGTAGTTGCCAAGGGATGGGAGGGGGGAAGAGGGGATGAACAGGTGGAGCACAGAGGATTTTTAGGGCAGTAAAACTTCTCTGTGTGATAATACAATGGTGCATACATGCCATTAGACATTTGTCCAAATCCATAGAATGCACAACACCCTCAAGTACACTATGGATTTGATTATGTGTCAATGCAGGTTCATGAATTGTAACCAATGCACCACTCAGGTGGGGGAAGTTGATAATAGGGGAGGCTATGCATGTGTGAGGGTGGGGGGCATAGTATATGGGAATATACTCTGTAACTTCTGCCCAATTTCGCTGTCAACCTAAACTTCTCTGAAAAGCAAAGTCTATTAAATAATTAAATGCACAGTATTTGAAAAACAAATAGCTTTGAAGAACTTTTTAAAAAAGACTTGATAATGTTGTCTTCCAACTTGATTTCACCTTTAAATATTATGATTTAGCTTCACTACCTGAATCATTACATATATTATTGAAAATACAAAGTCATAATATTTCAGTTGGTATTACAGATTTGTGATAATTTTAATAACTGTGTTCTCAGTGCTCTGAGTTAATATTTTCTTGACACATTTGTATGAAATTCCTACAATAATCTTGAAGTTTGATAAAGAGGATTTTGGAGTGACTGATGGGATATAGAGGAGAGAGAAATGCAAGCAGAATTGTTCGGGTTGTCTTAAGAAAATGAAGTGAAGCAGTAGGCGATGAGCTGTCCCTGGAAGGAGAATTCTAAAGCTGTGAAGAGCATAATTAATTAAAGGATTTTGTAACTTGCTCTTGACCCACATTTTAAATTGCAGAGAGTTAGTAAACCAGGACTAGAAATCTCCAAAGATATGAAGTAGAATAGACAATAGCTTGACTTGTAAATAGGAAGAACAGAGGTGATAAAAAATTAATTTAAGAGTTTGAAAAATATCTGCTGTAGTGACTGATAAGAAGTGGCCTGCTGTTTTCTACACGTACTTGTATTTATCTCTGTGTTCTAAGAAACTTGAAGTTATTCTTCCCTGGCCCTGCGACACTCTCTGTGGTAGACAGAAACTGAGGTGGGAGGGAGTAGAGGAAACAAATCAGGGGAGCTATCAGGAGCCTGTTGTAAGATGAGATTGGTCACAGAAAGTGAGCACTCATTTGCAAAGATCTTTAGATTTGACTTCTCAGGATTCATCCTGAAATGTTAATATCACTCATCTTCCCAATTCTAAATCAGACACACGCTGGTGCATGGTTTGAAATTCTCATTCTCTGTAAAGGTGGAGGGTACTGAATGGATCCTTTTAGGTTTTTTTACCCATCTGGCATATGCTCTTCTTCTTGTTAAGCATGTAGGTTTTCCACTGAGGGTCTGTCCTTCTCTGGACACAGCCTGTGACACTTGCTGGTTCCATCAGATTTGCACTTGGGAATTTAAATCTGCAGTAGCAATATCAGCCAGGAACCGGTTGTCCCAGCTGCCAAGCCCTGAAGTGACAGCCACTAAATTCTATCTGTATTCTCAGAAATGCCATAATTCTTTATATTTTCTGAGACAAAATCATTTCTTTGAGTCTATGAGATACCAAATACAGACAGAGCTGGAGCCTCAAGGTTAAGCAGTGCTAATCGCTCATTGCCAGGGAGAGCCACCCAGTGAATTGGGCCTGGCTTGGGAAATGTTTGTGGGCTGGTGGAGATGTGTCTAAGTAGATACATTTTTAGGGGCTCCTTGTAATATCTCTTCCAGCAATGGTGCTTTTATTCTAATTAATAATCTATCACTAAAGCAAATGCCCCATAGTACACTTTTTACTGAAAAATTGGATCTGGTTACTGTTGCTACACAGTAGAGTGAATTCAGTGAAATGAGCTTGTGGATTTTGGCTACACTTTTCCTTCTTCTATTCACTCGTTGTCATTCAATAAACATTTACAGAGCGTATATTATATATAACACACTGTGCTAGGAGCTGATGGGGCTTCATCTGAGAACATTTTTATATGACTAAGATGATCAGCTTTGCTAGACAGAAACTTAAAAGGAGGAAAAAGCCTTTCCAGACAGACGGAGATCCATGAAGTTTTTAAAGACTTTTAAAAGATCTTGGTTCTTTATAACAGCTGCCCTTGTTAACAGTTCCTAAATACAGTACAGTATTTAACCACATAAGACTTCAGAAGATTTCCGTACTAACTAACCTTAATTCTTCTTTTTAAATCCATTTATGCCCTCTCCCCCATCATTGTATCTGAGGAATAGCTGATTCCTTACAATAATCCTTCATATAGTTAATAGCGTTAATGAGAAAATCCTTTATATAGTTAAGTCGGTTACTAAGTCACTTTTCAGCCTTTTTTTTCCCCTCTAGGCTAAGTAATCCAATTATGTTAACTTTATGCCATAATTAAACTAAAAGATTGCTTTAGAAAAGTTTAATCACATTACTGGAATATCCCCTAATCAAACCAGGTGGCTGTCAATAATTATGGTTAGTGGCCTTGTAAAAGCTAAAGAGGTTTCATACCATGTGCTGTTCTGTGCTGTAAACCTCCATCTGGAGAGCTTGAGGAAACAAACTAAAACAGCTTTGTCACAACCATTGGCTCTCTGTGGGATTTGACACTTGAGTGGACTACCTGAAGCAGATATGAAATATGCCCTGTTGATTTAAAAAAAAATCCTGAGCATAGAAAACTTGGTGTTTTTTGCAATAGTATACTGGAAAATCAACTTCCAAATCAAATAGGCTTGAATCTGATGCCAGCCCAGTAAGAGTATAGAACAACCTTATAATTGCCAGGCTAAGGGATCTCATGTGTACTTCACTTTCCCATGTCCTAGTCCCTCTACTGGGTTGGGGTCTTACCACCTTGCCGTGATCAACGTCTGTGTTTGCTATCAGCATCTCTTTGGCCATCATTTTTTCTTCTATGCTTTCTTAACCTACCAATTCTTATTTTAAAAATAACAGGTGGAATTTAACATCTTCTATAGATAACTTAGACAAAATATATGTTCCAAATAACTTTATGTTCATCAGCCTTCTTTCACCATTTTTTTTACTTCCTCCTCTGACTGCTATCTAAACCTTAAAATAGGGGAGAAGGAAATTATGCCAGTGTTCCCATGCTTCTTTCCTTTCTGATATGAACATGATGCTGACCTTGATTTTGAATTGGAAGCTAAGTGACCTCTCAGTTTCAGCTCTTTTTGGGGTTACTATCTTAATAATTTAATGTGCCGAGGGTCAAGACTAGGTTAGGCCAAGAGAGATGCCCAGAGTGCAACATTTAAGGAGGCCCTCACTTGTCCTACAAGTGCTGTCTCTGAAAGCTTCTAGCCTGGGCCCTCCTGATATTTTACCAATTATATATGCAGTGGGTGTGCAGACTCATTGGAATGTGGTTGGAGGAATGGAATCACACTTTTTCTGTAATCCTGAGGCAGTTTGACCCATTCAGCAGTGGGATAAGAAGTTCTTGGATCCTGTGTATCTGCTGTCTATGGCTAACTTACGGTCTTTATTCTGGTCCCTCTGCTTTTGTTCCTCCTCTTTTGACTTGTGCCGATGTTATGAACTGAATAACATAATAACATTTGTCTCTCCAAAATTCATTTGTTGAAGTCCTAATCCACGGTACCTCAGGATGTGACTATGTTTGGAGTTAAGGTCTTTAAAGAGGTAACGTTCAATAAGGTCATATGGGTGGACACTAATCCACTATGACTGGTCTCTTAGGAAGAAAAGGGAAGGACACCAGGGAGGCACGTGCACAGAAAAAAGGCCATCTGCAAACCAGGGAGGAGAAACCAAATCTACCAACATCTTGATCTGCAACTCTCATCTTCCAGAATAGTAAGAAAATACATTTTTATTGTTCAAGACAACCAGTCTGTGATATTTTGTTATGGCAGCCCTGACAAATGTTACTCCAAGAAAGCCCTATTATATATCTGAGAATTTCCCCTCCCTAGCCTTGACCATGGCCTTCCTGAGTACTCACACATGAACACTTAGTTTGTGTTATCATTTCATTCTATACTTTTTAACTTCAAAGAAGCTATTCTAGGATTAAGAAATCCCTTTATAGGATATAATTAGAATTTGAGGCCAAGCCAAGAAAGACCTCTGGAGGCTTTTCTTTGCTCCAGGAATAGGATTGTAAATTTTAATGGATTGGCTCATTGTTCTTTAACTTTGAGGCCATGCTCAGTCCCTGCTGTTATTACCTATGGTAGAAAAAAAATCGACTTAATGTCATTCTTGAATGATGCACTATGCCTTTCTTAAAAACAGAAAGCTGGCTAATTTCCATAATGTACATTTAATGATTGGAACCATTTATTTGTCTTCTAATTCTTTCACTTAATTTAAGGTTAAACCACATGCCTTTTCTTCCCTCTTAAACACACATAGTATATAAATTACAGTAACAATAAAATATAATAATGGACCAAAGAACACTTCTTTCAGGGAACAAAGACAACCCTTAAAAATCAGTCGGGAGTTTGACAATGTCAATAGCCAGGAACGGATGAAGAAACCCTAAGACCTAGTGACTGGTGGCCTAGGATTTTTCCATGGCCAACTGGCCCAAGTATCCATATCTATAGAAGGAAGATGTTGGACTAGATTAGTTCTGTTGTGAAAGGATTCTATAACAAGAGGTAAAGAAAAATAATTGGAAAACTAAGGTAGTATGTTCAAATACTAGCCAGTTGGCCACATTATCTGAACCTCCACTTTTTCCTGAGTTGAAGAATTCAAAGTGAGCCTCTTTCTGATCTAGTACCCATCCCAGTCATACCTCCAGAATATATATACTTCTGTATTCAGCATTTGGAATTTATACACTAAACCAAAGCTTTTTAGACCCACATCCCATAGGCCTGGAAGGGGGCTGGGTGGGGATGGCGGGGAGCTAAAGAGCAGAGCCCGTAGATTGTCTAGAGGGGGCATCAGGCCTCTGCCTTATATGACATGGCTGTCCTATAAGATGATGGCACCCAGGGTTGCCAGGTGTTCTAATTTTCCAAGAGAAGACAGATATACAAATTTTAACATCAAACTTAATTTTAAAATGTTGGAAACCAGTAGAATTTTATTTTTTTTGAGACTGTGCATGGCAAATAAACAGGTCTGCCATCATTCCTTAATATTCCCATAGTTCCTAAAGTAGGAGCTATGCAAATACTCACTGACATTGTGTTTCTGGTCCCCACTTCTGTGGGAAGCCTGCACAGTGGGTTTCAAACTACATTCCCTCCGAACCTAGGTCTTTCATGTATTCTTAGGGCTACCTATGTGTTAGTTGCATTTTTTTTTTAACTGGGTCTAAGATTTCATTTGAACAAAGTCTTGTTTTGGTAAATATATGTAAAGAGTTTAAAACAGTACTGGGCACATAGGAAGCACTATTCATGCATTAATAAAGGATTTGTAAGATATTTTCTGTAGGAATAATGAGTTAATGTCCTAATTATTCTATCACATTGTTCCAAAGAAAGACCATCTTTCAATTTCATGAAATTCAAATGCATTTTAATGCATCCTTAAAGTTTTTATGATATTCAGAATTAGCTATACTTTATGTAAGACTTTAATGTGCAAAAATCCAATGAGAGCCTTTGCTAGCTTGCAACCTTACTTTTGCTATTTTTGCTTTTAGATTAAAAAAAAGTTTTATAGTTTCATTTCTTATCTAGGTTACCCACAGCTGAGCTGACTTGAGGGATTTTACCTTTGGATCTGAGAGTACAAATACACCCATCAATATTCTATTTCCCAAAGGCATGCTAATTCTCATGAATAATCACAACAATCACGGCAAGTTTTTAGAGATTATAACTGAATCATTCCTCAGCGATTGCTGTACAGAAAGTCTGTGTTAGAAGCTGGTTAACTTAATCTTTCACATTCTGGTCCCTGACCTATCTTTGCAGTCTTGTACTCTGTCAATGAGGAATATGTCACTTTCTTACTCTGCTTGCATTATTACCTTGGCCCAGAATGCCTCTCACCTCTCTTTGATTGTCAAAATTTTTTTCCGTCTTTCAATGCTGGTTTCAAATCCTGTCTCCTTCCGGGAAACCTTTCTTACTCCTTCAATATTACAATCACCCGGTGGCAGTCCTGCTATTTTCTTCTTTTGAGACCTCTTAACAGTTTATATCTTTGAAGGCACTCACCAAGTTCTTATTATGCATGTTTGTATAACTTCCATAGTTCCCTGCTCAGCTTTATGAGGGAATATAGATAAACCATATTCTGTGAAGCAATATTGCACATATAATTAAATCACATGTCCCTGTATCTTGGCTTAGAGTATTAACTCTTGGTACCTGCTTACTCTCAGGTATAAAACCCTTCTATGGCCAGTGGTTGCTGAATCTTATCTCCTAGATTTTTCCTTCAATCACATTTGAGCTAAACACACAAATAGTATAAGCTATACTTATATCAAATTTGTCTCATCAGTTTAACATATGCTTCTCTTTTGTTCTTATAGATTGTCTTGTCTTGGCTCTATAACATACCATATCCTCAGTAATATCTTGAGTATCTGGTTAACTTAGAATGTTTTATAAATTCCTTTTGGGATTGGGGTAATTTTAGATTGCAAAATCTACCATCTTTAACAGTGACATAGTTTCCCATAGAAGGCTGTGTAAACCTTGATATTCACTTCACCCACAGACTTGGACATTTGGGAAGAGCCTTATGGAGTGACCTTGATCACAAAGTGACTTTCAAATGCTATCTGCTGTCCACTAAGGGCTCACAGATGATAGGTGAGGAAAAATATCTCTAAAGCCAATGTGCATGTCATGGTGAGCTGGCTCTTGTCTCACACTCAGGTGCCTATACATTCCTTTTGCCTGAGATTGGACCCATTTATATCTGTCATCACTGTGTAATTATTAACAGTGACCCCTTTTACCCTCAAAAGCATCACAGTTTAGATAATAAATTACATGGTCCTCTATTAATAATAACCCTTTATTTATCATGGAATATTAGTACAGTATTGGAGGGCTGTGAATTGAGAAGGGATTAGGAACTAAATTGGATTGAAGAGATTTACTCCCTAGAACAGGGACCACTTTCTTCCTGAGTTCACTAGCATTTAATAAGAGATCCTTCAAACAGGGTGTGATTTCATCTTTGCCAGGTATCCTTGATGACTCCATAAGAGCTATGGCAATGTGTGTGTGTGTGTGTGTGTGTATGTGTGTGTGTGTGTGTATGTGTGTGCATGGTGGATGTAGAGGTGGGGCCCATTACTGGTAATATACAGAGTCTTTGATTCTCCTTCATGATGGGGTTGGCACAGTAACAAATGTGCTAGCTAGGGAACTCGAGGGGTTTGGTAGCCAGCCTTGGTGACAGTGGGAAATTGCTGAACTGATCATTGTGGCAGAAGAGGTATCTTCAGAAATTTTTGGCTTCTAGTAGATTCTGAGTTCAACTAGAGAATCTGGGTGTTCCTTTTTAGGTAAATTCTCTAGTTGGCCTTATCAACTAAGGTATAGATTACTTGTAAATAAACAACAGGATTCACAGGTCTATACCATTGTCTTTAAAACTCACTCATCCTCCCAGGGCACTTGTAAGCTAGAACCTAATCTTTAAAATTTGGAGACTATGCCATTTTTATTATCCATTTAGCTACAGGGCTGTGCAGCTAGATTTAAACATAATATTCAAAATAAATTTTAAAAGAGACATAATTTATAATAAAAGAAAAAAAATAGATGTGAAGACTAACTTTAGAGTTTGATTGCAAAAGCTCGTAAGTCAAGACACTTTTCTCAG
The DNA here is from genome assembly GCA_008750895.1 of Mirza zaza. Classification (NCBI taxonomy): domain Eukaryota; kingdom Metazoa; phylum Chordata; class Mammalia; order Primates; family Cheirogaleidae; genus Mirza; species Mirza zaza. The sequence goes on from VSMD01020575.1 coordinate 73,786, forward strand.
ATTTCTTAGGGCTTTCTTCTTAAGTCCTCACCTCTTACTTAAATCACATAGCAGCTTCTCAGCTATGTTACATGAATGCAAGCTGACTTCATCGATTGGCTGGGGAACATGATAACCTGGATATCATTTTAGACTATGGAATTATTATAGAAAAATTAGAGTCATCAATCATATTTTCTGAATTTTCTCAATAAACTCTACAGTAGTGGTTAAAGGGTAGGCATCATAGCCAGGCTGCCATGGGTCAAAACCCCCCTCTATTTGCTAGCTGTGTGATTCATGCCATATTCTTATTATCTCTAAATCTTAGGTTCCCATCTATAAAATAGAAATGATGGTGATAATATTTACTATATAGGGTTGTTAGGAAGTGTTTGTAAGACAAGGCATGCTGAGTACTTAACACTGTGTCTGACACTTGGGAATGGCCAAGTATTTGTATTAACAATGCATTTCTGATGCTTTGCCATCTGGGGTCTTGCTGACCTCTCTCAGGGCTAGCCAATCCCTAGAGACTGTAAATGTGCACTGATCATATGCAAACTGACCAATCCAGAGCCCACACCCCCACCTCCTCCTCTGTTGGGCTCTCATACTCAGGGACCCAATTCCCTACTTTAATCAACCTTTGGAGGGAGACCAGAGAACTGAGGGCAACCGCTATGCCCCTGAGGCTGCTGACATCTTTCAAACTTCCTGCCTCCCTTCCGTGTTCTTTTCCATGTAAACCACAATGGCTCTTGCTCACGTTTTTCCCCTCTCCGTCTCTCCCCTCTGCCTCCTGACTGACCCAGGAGATTCCCCGAGGGCATCTTGAACACTGTGAGTAACAAATTATCTTTTCAATGACAATCAGCTCCTGGTTTGCTGGCCTCATCAAACCTGAACTATAACAAAAACCAACATTTAAAGACAGTATTATTATCATGTTAATAGAGGGGACCTAAAACTAATTCATCAATCCTATAACTAAAAGCTAAACTAACATTTTCATATAGGTAATTTCCTAAGACAGAAACCCACCCCCAAATTTTAGATCTCTGCTTTAAAAATTAGAGGACTTAGAAGCCAAGGGATTTGAATTCCAGGCTTAAGTCGGTCATTACATTTGAACAAACTGCTCAGCCTTTTGTGATAGCTTCCTTGCTTTTGAGACAAATAGGTAAAATAACACATAATGTTGATGAAAACAATTATTAGGAGAATAAAATGACAATGTACAGGAAAGGACTTTGAAAACAAAAGATATGAAATATTATTATTACATAGGAAAATTGGTGACCCAGTTTGACAAAGAAAAAAAGAGTGATTCTATTTCCATTGATAAAGAAATGCATATCTCAATCATTTTATGCAAGTAAAATAGTGAAGCAAGCTAATATAGAGACCACATCTAGGGAAATACATTGCTAAACCATAAATGAACAATGCATGCAATGAATTATGCATGATTTTAAGTTAATTAATGAAATAGATTCATATTAAATGATAATGAAGGATTTCTGGTCCTAGTTTTGAATTCGATACTGAAGTTAAATCATTCTGTTAGAATTCCCACTGACAGCCATTGCAGCGTAAATCTCTCCATGTGGCTTGTTCAATGCATCCTCCCTAATGAGGAGGGAGGACATTGGCAGTGTTGCAACAAAGGAATATGAAAGTGATGCTATGCGTGGATAAAGGATTAAAATATGGAGAAAGAACATAGCATGTATGGATTTTGCTTACAAATGAACGTTTTTGGCAAAATCATTTATGGTTCAATATCTACATGGTCTTAGAGAGTGGGGGCTCTGTTTTCTCCTTGCTTGCTCTGACCCCTTCCAGTTAGTTTTCCCATTTGTTCTACCATTTTGATGTTTCTTTAGTCATCTAGCATTTTGGCTTGTGTGTTTGCTATTTTCCTTGGTTTGTGGCCAGTTAGACCAGCTGGTGGTAATGAGGTCGTTGGCCAGTCCTGGAGGCAGCAAGCAGGGAGCATCATTTGGCAGTGGTTTTCATGGCTAGAGCAAAATAGCAGCCAGTCTTTTTTTTTTTTAAAGTACCTACTAAATTTCAGGTGCTTCACATGCACTATCTAATTCGATCCTCCTAATTCTCCTTTGAGTTGAGTGTTTACCCCTCACATTTCACTAATCACAAGATTTAGGTTTGTGGAGACTAAATGGTTTAAGCCCAGGTGTTATGCCTTGTAAGTGACCAAGCTTAGAAGGTCAGATCAGAGGTATGTCATTCCAAAGCTTGTGTATTTACCAGTGATTGCTTCTCAAATGTTTAGCTGGTCACAAGGAGCCATGGGCAAGAATAGAACTAAATGCATCAGAAACACTTATCACCGCTGGAGAAAAAGCCAGGTATCTGGTCTACTAATGGCATCATCTTTATATGTGAAAGACAGTACATTCTCATTTGGCTCTGTGTGTTTGTGTTCTTTCTTGAGCTTTCCAGAGGTTAAAAAGAAACAAATAAACAAACAACTTCTAATCTTAGCATACTATAAAATGCTTCTGTGAGGGGAACAAATGTCTCAAACTCTTCCACTTGCTACTGTTGCAATATTATTTACCTCTTCAGGGAAGCGTGCTTTCCTCGCCCTCAAATTTGGATGCAGCTCATAGATTGGAGAATTCCTTGGTTGTATCATTGTATCATCTAGCACCTGCTTCAAGACTAAGTTGATTTTTTTCCCCATGTTCCTATAATTTATTTTAAAATTTATTTCAGAGTCTATGGGATACAAATGCTTTGGCTACATAAATTGCCTTTGTACCACCTGACAAGTGTGCGTATACCCCAGACAGCATGCACCGACTGCATCCATTAGGTGTGGATTTACCTATCCCCTCCTCCACCTCACACCTGCCTGACACCTGATGAAGGTTATTTCCCATATGTGCATATTGTATTGATCAGTTAGTGCCAATTTAATGGTGAGTACATGTGGTGTTTGTTTTTCCATTCTTCTGATACTTCACTTAGAAGAATGGGCTTCAGCTCCATCCAAGATAATACAATAGATAGTCCATCTTTTTTATGGCTGAGTAGTACTCTGTGGTATAAATATACCCCATTTTGTTAATCCACTCATGTATTGATGCACACTTGGGTTGTTTCCACATCTTTGCAGTTGTGAATTGTGCTGCTATAAACATTCAAATGCGGATGTCTTTTTAAAAAAATGTCTTTTTTTCCTTTGGGTAGATAACCAGTAGTGGGATGACTGGATCAAATGATAGTTCTACTTATAGTTCTTGGAGGTATCTCCATACTATTTCCATAAAGGTTGTACTAGTTTGCAGTCCCATCAGCAATATATGAGTGTTCCTATCTCTCCTCATCCACACCAACATTTGTTGTTTTGGGATTTTTGATAAAAACCATTCTCACTAGGGTTAAGTGATATCTCATTGTGGTTTTGATTTGCATTTCCCTGATGATTAGAAATGTTGAGCATTTTTTCATATGTTTGTTGACCATTAGTCTATCTTCTTTTGAAAGTTTCTCTTCATGTCCTTTGCCCACTTTTTGATGAGGTTGATTTTTTTCTTGCTGATCTTCCTGAATTCTATATAGATTCTAGTTATATCAGCCCTTTGTCAGATGTATAGCATACAAATATTTTCTCCCATTCTGTAGGTGTCTACTTGCTCTAGTGATAGTTTCCTTGGCTGTGCAGAAGGTTTTTAATTTGATTGGGTCCCATTTATTTATTTTTGTTGTGATTGCTTATGGGATCTTCTTCATAAATTCTTTGCTTAGGCTTATGACTATAAGAGTTTTTCCAACATTTTCTTCTAGAATTCTTATTGTTTCATGCCTTAGGTTTAAGTCTGCTATCCAACATGAGTTGATTTTTGTGAGAGGTGAGAGGTGTAGATCCTGTTTCAGTCTTCTACGTGTGGCTATCCAATTTTCCCAGCACTATTTATGGAATAGGGATTCTTTCCCCCAGTGTATATTTTTGTTTGCTTTGTCAAATATCAGATGGCCATATGGGGATGGTTTTATATCTGGATTCTCAATCCTGTTCCATTGGTCTGGGTCTCTGTTCTTGTGCATGTACCATGCTGTTTTGGTTACTATAGCCTTGTTGTATAGCTTGAATGCTGGTAAATTGACCCTTCCCAATTTGTTCTTTTCACCTAAGGTTGCTTTAGCTATATGGGGTCTTCTCTGGTTCCATATGAAGTATAGGTTTATTTTTTTCTAGACCTGTGAAAAATGATGTTGGTAGTTTAATAGGGATTGATTTCATTGAATCTGTAGATCATTTTGAGTAGTATGGACATTTTAATAATGTCGATTCTGCCAACCCATGAGCATGGTATGGTTTTCCATCTGTTTACATGCTCTGCTATTTCCTTCCTTAGTGTTTCAAGTTCTCCCTGAAAGGTCTTTCACCTCCTTAGTTATATATATATATATATAAGTATTTTATTATAAGTATATATATATATATATAAGTATTTTATTTTTTTTGTTGTTAATGGTGAAAATTCTTGAGTCTTTGATTTGGTTCTCAGTTTGACTGTTGTTGGCATATAGCAATGCTACTGATTTCTGTACATTGATTTTATAACTTGAGACTTTGCTGAATTTGTCAATTCCAGTAGGCTCATGGCATAATATCTGGGGTTTTCTAGACATAAGATCATATTGTCAGCAAAGAGATATAGTTTGATCTCTTCTTCCCCCATTTGGATGCCCTTGATTTGCTTCTCTTGTCTGATTGCTCTCGCTAGGACTTCCAGCACTATGTTGAATAGAAGTGATGATAGAGGGCAACCTTGTCTGATTCTAGTTCTAAGAAGAATGCTTTCAGTTTTTCCTCATTCAGTATGATGTTGGCTGTGAATTTGTCATATATGGCTTTAATCATTTTGAGATAAGTCCCATCTATGCCTATTTTGTTAAGCATTCTTATAAAAGGGTGCTGAGTTTTGTTGAATGCTTTTTCTACATGTATTGAGAAGATCATATGGTCTTTGTTTTTACCTCCATTTATGTGGTGAATTACATTTATAGATTTGCATATGTTGAAGCATACCTGCTTTAACATCTCTGAATCCCCACGATGATGCCCACTTGGTTATGATAGATTAGTTTTTTGATGAGCAGCTGAATTTGATTGCTAGGGTTTTATTGAGAATTTTTCCATCTATATTCATAAAAGATAGTGGTCTGCAATTTTATTTTATTTTTGTTGAGTCCTTTCCTGGCTTTGGTATCAGGGTGATACTGGCTTCATAAAACATTTCTTGGAGGTTCCTTCTTTTTCAGTGTTGTGGAATAATTCCTGCAGGATAGGCACCAGTTCGTCTTTGTAGGTCTGGGATATTTGGGTATGAAACCATCTGGGCCAGGACTTTTTTTTTTTAAGGAAGGACTTTTTTTATTGCTGTTTTAATATCAGTAGTGATATTGGTCTATTCAGGAATTCTATTTCATCTTGATTGAGCTTGGTGACTGTGTGTTTCCAGGAATTTGTCCATTTCCTTGACATTTCCAAGTTCATGTGCATAGAGATTTTTATAGAAATGATTCAGACATGATATTTTGTATATCTGTATTATCAGTTATAATTTCTCCCTTTTCATTCCTGATTGAGCTTATTAGAGTCCTTTCTTTTCTGCTTCTGGTTAATCTGGTGAGGAGCATGTCAATTTTGTTTATCTATTCAAAGAACCAACTTTTTCCTCCATGAATCTTCCATGTAGTTCTTATTGATTTCATTTAATTCTGCTCTGATTGGTTATTTCTTTTCTTCTGCTTATTTGCTCTTCCCTTTCCAGTTTTTTGAGTTGATTCATTAAGTTGTTGATTTATTATCTGTCTTTTGGATGTAGGCATTCATAGCTATAAAAAATTTTAATCTAATCACCAGAAAGAAATGGTGACCCACAAGCGGCATGGATTTTCTGAACCATACATTTGGCAGTAACTTTTTAGGAAAGGTATTACTAGCTCACTATTCCTGTTTGTATACTATGTCTTGTGAACACTTTGAGGAAAAGGGTCATGTCATATTCTTTTTGTATTGCCAACACAGTAGGTATTGCTTGGTGTGTAGGAAGTGCTCAATATATTCTGTTTTTCTCAGTCCACCTGACACCCTGTGGGAAGATCTGAAAAGTTCCTTAATTGATGTATGCCTAAGTACTAATTTGACATAGATTACAAATTTCATGTTATGGTAAATTTAAAACTGTGTCATAGTATTATTGCATTAGTAACTAAAACTGTGGAAGATATTCCTATTTGTAGCTTAGTGAACTATAAAATACTTTAGTCAAGGAGGCTAATGACAGTTGAGTGAAAGCATAAGAAAGTCTTGGACTTGATGATTAGAAAATCTCAAACTGCATAGTTCCTTTATCTTCTTGGTCCCAATATGCATTCCTTTCCCATATGAGTCCTGCATGTTAAGCCTCTTAGGATTTAAGCAGAGTGCATTTATTTGCATGTACTTGGGAGTGTTATCATCTCACAATCCATGTTTAATGTGTATCTAATCCTCTCAGTTCTTTTTTTTTATATATATATATGTAAACAGGCTGAATTAGAAACATAGGTTATCTAAGGAGTAAATGATTTGGTTTTTCCATCTTCTCCCTATCAATATGAAGAAATTAGGCACAGCCTTTTTGAAGATTATACGAGAAGCCAGATCAAAGTCAAATGACTGTCATTAAAAATTATAATAATCCAAATTATAATAAATGATTTTTCCATTAGATCGGTGAAAACAGGGAAGGGTCTGTCTTGAATTGTTACCCTGTTGTTAAACTGTTCCCTCAGATTCAGCCTATAAAAGTAGATTATGTTTCACAGGCCTTCCTGAATGGCACTTGGTGGGGTAGAAACTAACTTTTCCTCTTCAGTTTTATGTTGTTTGTGTATGTTTCCCCTCTCGATTCTTCATAAACATCTATTAACTGATTCTCTCTTGTACCCTGGTAAAAGTATGTAATTGAAGTAATTTAAAAAATTAATGGAACAGAAATACTGACTATACTCTAGTTTTTTGTTACTTTCTCTTAGCTTCAGTTATAAACCTATTTCCTATGCATTATTACTAGAATCATATATTGTGAAACTTTATGACTTCATCTTAGGGTGATTTCTTTAAGATATTCTATTAGAAACTTCTAAAAACATGCCTCTGAGCATAATGTTTTCACACAGCATGTATATTATTAATTTTTGAAAATGTGACCTCAAAAACCTATTACATTTGTCACACTGTGATGGAAACATTTACTCCTGGAAATGGTGTTAAGGCCATCAAGGCAAGCCGCCTCAGAAGCTGAGCTATTATCATTACCTTATCTGTACGTACATTCCCTCCCGCCAGCCACTAGCTTTCATCAGGTTAGTGAATAGATGACAAGTCAATGACAACATTAGGTTTTGCAAAGGTTCATTTGGAAGTTGGCATTTTGCTTGAGCCTCTCTCTACTCTGACTATTGAAGCCAACATTTAGGGCTAATATTTCAAAGAAGCATTGATGTGAACTCAGCTGAGACCTTCCCTCCAGGGTCATAGTTAATCTTTTCAATTAATCAGATCTCCATCCTATAACCTCACTTGTCTTCACCTGTGCTCAGGCTATTCCCTCTGCTGACCTTTCCCTCTACCCCACCATGCAGTATGTGTCCAAATTCTGCTCGGCATTCAACATACATCTCGAATTCCATGCCTTCTGAGAAGCATTTTCTGATCCTCACAACCAGAAGTCAGTATTCATACTCTGTGTCTCTGGCTTCTTTAATCTGTACCCTTAAGGTACATACCCCATAGATCATATACTAGTGCAACCTACACGGCAGTCTTGCCTTCTATTTTGACAGTACCCAGGATTTGTTTTAATAAGCTATGGTAAGATACACAGACACAGAAATGATTGGCATGAAGGAAGAAGTTTTTATTTTATTCACAGTTCCCTAAACCCAGGAGACACAGCCAGGTACACAGGGCCAGGGGGGAAAGTGCCAAGGAGAGATGAACCCACAGAGAGAGAGAGAAAGAGAGAGAGAGAGAGAGAGAGAGAGAGGACTAGTGGGTTGGAGCTTCTGTTGTGGTTTTTTCTAAGAAGGAAGAGGTGAAACAATGTAAGCAGGCTTAGGATTGGATGGTTTGAGTAGTTTCAATGGACTCTGGGCTGCAGGGGTTATTTTTGTTTTCTGTTACCTCTCCCTGGTGTGTCTAGGGCAGGGAATAGTGGCTCAGATTCCGGCTCTGGATTGGTTGGTTTGCATATCAAAAGTGTGCTCACTTGCAAGTCCTTTACTATCTCTAGAAATGAGCTTGCCCTTGGAGGGCCAATCTTTCCTGGGGTCAGCTAGGCCCAGATGTCAGAGCATTAAAAATATAAAAACAAGAAAACATAGTTCATATACCTTCTTTTCTTAGAAATCCTTCATGAATAACCCATTATTAGGGATGTTTATTGAGAAGATCAGAAATGAGAATTCTCAGCATATGAAACCTTAATTAAAATCAAAATGTCAGGCCTTGGTAAGGGCAGGGTTGAAGAGCTGGGATTGGAGATTGTTGGAGACATTCTCTAATCCTCTCTGTGTCCTTTCTTTCTTACTACTCTGCCTCTTCTCTTTCTATTTTGAATGGACTGCCTTGCCTTCTACTCTAGATTTTACCTTCCTTATAGCTTTCTTTACTTGTGTTTTTTTCCCTCATGATTTCATATGAATTCCTGCTCAACCCTCATGGCCCCTATTCTGTGTCCTCTTGACGTCATCTTTCAACTGCTGCCGACCGGCTGATTTTCTCCATGTCACAAAATGTTCATTCCTAGAAGGGAAACTGTGCTTGCCTTCACCATCTGTTAGAGGAAGCCTTGTGGTACTCAGGCAGGGACTAGGGGGACTGGGAAGCTTCCCTCAGAAGAGGTTGTGTGTATGGACAATTGTGTGTGATAAGTAGTGAGTTTCAGAAGTGGAAAAGACAGGAACCTACATCCTCAAGGAGCTCCCAATCTAAAAGAGGGAAATGGTTTATATAAATAACATAAGTCATATGAAAAAGCTCTGTGCAAACAGCAAGGTGATATATGGATAGAACTGAGAATGATAATTTGTAATGATAATAACGATAGTAATACTATCTACCATGTGCATATTATTAAATGCCAAGAAATTGTTCCAAGTGCTTTATGCGTATATTCTAATTTAATCCTCAAAACAATTCTGTTAGGAAGGGTTTATAATTATAGTCATTTTATAGATGATAAACTGAGGCACAGAGAAGTTAAATAACTTGTCCAAGGCCACACAGACAGTGACAGAGTTGAGACTGAAGCCCAGGAACTCTGATGATTGTCTCTGCTGATAACCACTATGCTAAACTTCCACTGTAAATAGACATTTCATTCCATATTCTTATGATGTGACATATCAGACTTTATATAAGAATAGCTAAAGGCCTGCACATTAATCAGTTTAGTAGTACATGCAAATCATTTTATTTGCTATGTACCATGGAGTCAATGTTTGTGAGCACCCCCCACTGCCCAAATTAATATATAATATATTGACACTTTAATCCTTAATATGTTGAATTTGGAGATGGAGCCTTTGAAAGATAATTTGGTCAGGAAGATGGGGCTCTCATGATGAGATTAGTGTTTTTATAAGAAGAAACAGAGCTTGCTGCTTTCTCTCTCTCTCTCTCTCTCTCTCTCTCCTGCTTGCCCTTTCCCTGCCATGCGAGGACATAACCAGGAAGTAGGCCCTTACCAGATACCAGATCAGTTGGTACCTTGATCTTGGACTTCCCAATCTTTAGAACTGGGAGAAATAAATGTTTGAGTGACCAGTCTGTCGTATTTGTTAAAGCAGGCTGAGTTGACTAAGACACTATGTGACCTAACTGAATATTATTAATGTTATGACTCCTGACAAATGACTTTAGTTCAAGGAAAGATTAAACATGTATAGATTATCTCTAACCCTAAAATCCTAAATCTGAAATGCCCCAAATCTGAAACTTTTTGAGGGCTGACATGATGCTAAAAGCATTTTTGGATTAGGGATTCTCAACCAGTTAAGTATAATGCAAATATTCCAAAATTTGAAAACATCTAAAATCTGAAACATTTATGGTTCCAAACATTTCAGATAAGGTATTTTTAACCTACATAAGAATGCAAAGATAATGTGGTTCATATGCTTGGATAACATGTTTAGACATATTCATAGCCTTCAGGAAATGGGCATTTGAGAAAATGCACACAGTTTTTCTAGCAACTTAGGTTTACTCTTCCCCAAGAAAGCTGATACTGCCATGTAACCAGGATTCACTTGCTTTTTGTTGGGAAGTCACACCAACATGCAATAGAAAATTTCATTTAGTGAGGTTTTGCCAAACCAGTCATAATATCAGCTCTGCCTAGTTCAAACAAAAGAACTTTCTCCAGCATTTAACCCAAACAACCAGCTGGTGAACAAGTACATTCTATATACGTGGCTACTCAAGTATGTTTTCCAACATCTTGCCTGCCAGGGATGCCATTAGTAGCATAAATATGTCAGTGATAATTTGTTAGTATGCCCTACTAATGACAGAAACTGTTATTATCAAAATGATTAAAAAGATTGTCTAAGCTATAGCTGTCAACCCAGAAATTTTGAAGAGTTATCTTTGAAATAGGACAATCATGGAAATAGCAAGTGGAACATGAACGTTTTTGGATTTTGGTAGGTATCTCTTTAGCTACATGTAGACCAGAGAAGTCCCATAGATGGCTCACAAGAAGAACCCTGTGAGTCAAGTACTGTTTTTTTCACAGGGGTATCTTTTAAAAAAAGACAAGGCTTCCATCAATATTTTACACTATTCTAGAAGTACCCATTTTTATTGCTGTATTTTCTTTTTTCTTATTTGTATGCATGTCCCAAATCTAATATATACAGAGAAATTATTCTTTAAAAACAGAATTTTAATTTTATTGAACTAATACGTAACATAATCTTTTTGAAGAAAACAGACCCCATTGCGTATTTTGTTTGTATTTGTATGTTTCTTATGCATGTAGTTATGTGCCTTGAACAAAGAAAGACATATATAATCATCTCAGGATATACACTGTGTTGCAAGATTCACAAGCAGAAAACAACTCGAGGAAAGATACATTCAGTTCGGAAGCTGGGTCAAGAAACAGTTGAGTAAAAGAAAAAGATATATATTTATAGTAGAAAACAAGCAAAAGAACCCCATTGTGAAAATTACTTTCATAATATAGGGAAATTGATGACAGTCTACTTGCCGTGGCCCTCAATTCTTTGGCAGTATTTTGATATATTCCAGAGAAAATCATTGAGATCTGTTGTGCATGGAATTCTACTTCAGCTCCTTTCCAACTGGACAAACCTCTCCCTTTTATTTATGAGTTTGATTATAATGTTAACAACAACCACAACTAAACCCAAATAATGTACTGGCTTGGGAATAAGGCATATAAACTGCAAATAAATGTATTTAGGAAGATATTAGTATCTCGAATCAGAAGTTCATGTTAAAATATGGGACTGCCTCTTTGGAAAGGAAGTTGGTTTTGTTACTTTATTTACTTATTAGGTTTTATTGCAGGCTGTATTATATTTTGACATTTCTATAGTGAAAGTGTATTCTGATGCCACTTAGGACTTTGGAGTGGTGCTAAATTTTCGGATTATGGAATAAAACTGCTTTGAAAACATGTATTTAAGTCAAATATGGTTTGTCCAGTTTGGTTTAGAAGTGACTTTGCCTGAAGAGGAAATGGTGCAATTCCAGGATAGAGTAAAGATTTTAAAAAATGGAGAGGAGGGGTTGAAGACATTGCTTTTATTTTTTAGAAAGTGTGGCAGGCCATGGGAGAAATCAAAGGCTGGACAGTGATCCTTCTGCAGAAAATGCAGGCAGGTGAGCAGAGAGCACTGCAGGAAGGTGCCTTGTTTTCTTCAGGGCTCTTTCTGGGCTTAGGAAAGGACTCTAGTAATGCCAAAATACTTCATTTCTTTCTCTCAGGTTCCAGACCCTGCTGTGGTAGCATCCAATACAAACCTAGAAAGCTTCCATGGAGGGAATTCTTGTCTAACTCTTCAGTGGACTTTAATATTACAGCAAGTTGCTGAAAGAAGAAGAAGTAGAGTCTTGGGTACTTGTACCATCTCCTCCCTTATCTACTGTATCCTCCTCTTCCCCTTCTCATTGTGGACTCACGAAATTTGCATTTGGACTCTTAGTCCTGGTCTTTAGGTCTTTTGAATCATGTAAGAATGAAGTCATTAACCATGGTACTTAAATCTACTCTTACTCCTAAATCTGATCTGTGAAGTATAATTAGGGAGTCCTGTTCTTAGCCCTATTATGAAATAAAAGGTCATTCTAGCATGTAAAATTATTATCCCTTACTCTAAATAATTATTCTTTTCACTATTAAACTCTTGCTCTGAAATTTAACAACTGTGCAATTTTTGTGAATTTGTGAAAGCCTTATATGTTATTACTTACTGACAAGCAGTAATGGCTATAATAGAACAAGTTGAAGTTAGTTGGAAAAAAGTTTATTCAGCAATGAATACATAAACATGATGCAAATGACTGAGATTGTTAATAATTCTTGATCTTTCAGATATGGGAATTCTTTTGAAAGACAATTGAGAAAGAAGTAATGAAAGGATAAGGAGAAGAACCCCTCAAGTTGTTTACTTTGGGGAATTTCTGTTTCTAAAACCTTATCAAAATTATCAGTGCTTTGAAAAGTACCATATGAGTTAAAGTATTGGCCTGATAAAACAGAAAAAGGTCATCAATAATTAAAGTTGTTGATAATGTTTGAAAATATGACCAATACTTTCTGTTCCAGACATATTTGGCTTACTTTGGTTCACTGTCTCGGCCACTGGGATACTGACACAGAAAGGGATGATGTAAGTATTTTCAGCTTAGAAATATTTATGGTATAGTTGTGTTATAATGAGTTTGGAAAAAGCCTGTTTTTAGATATATATATAGTCCACAAGCCTTATTAATCTTTTCTGTGGGTAGATGATCTACAGAGACATTTGGCAGTTGAATCTGGCATGGCGAAAAGCATCTAAGGTTAGGTTAAAATATCTAAATACAGCAGATTCCATAGAAATTAGTGACAGGGAAAGTAAAGTTATTGATACACAATTATAGAGAAATCATCAATTCCATTTCTTTTTTCGGATTGTGTACACAGTATAAAACTTAATAGCAAGCAGAGATTTCTCGTGGAAGGTTCATAAAAGGGCAACAAGTTAGTGGGGGAGACATAGCTTATGTTCCTCAAGCACAGTTCGTTGAGGAGATTCCTTGCACTCTCAGCTGCTCAAGAGGAAAACAAAGTGGTACAGCAAAACAAATCTAGAAGATAATAGAAAAAGTATAAAATTGCTATGCTACACTGCTTCAGCTAAGCTTCCCAAAGTGACTCATATCAGGTAGCACAGATGAAGGACATCAACGGTGTTCCGCAAAATGAAGCTACACAAGTGTATAATGTCACATGTTGGGAAAACTTGAGCACTTTAAATTATAAAATAGAAAATGGACTATTTCTTTCTTTACCAAAATTTGGTCACCTATTGTTAGGAAGCCCAGAGATGGAGAATGGAGATAGCTTTTGCCTGTAGGTTCCTCTGCAGACCAGTAAAGTAGAAGTCCAATTATAATGGAAAAATGGTTCTGGAATTTTCAGAGTATACAGACTCCTCTGAGTCTTCCCCTCCTCTGTGAAGCATGAGCTGTGCAAATATGCTGTAGACAGAGACTGCCTCTACAAAGAAAATGAAGGAGATGTTGGTAGCTCCTAAGAAAAGTAGAAGCTGTTATACCTGGAGATGTTGGGGCCCTGGAAATGGGGCCAACAATGCAGGACTGAGGAGATGAATAGGCCAGAGGCAAGGTGGAAGGGACGGGTTCATACTTGACTAGGGAAAGACTCAGAAGCATATTGTTGGGCTCAGAATTACTTCAGAGAAGAAAGTACATAATGGCTGAAAGTAAGGAAAGATAGCTAAGTCGAAGCATGTTTTGTAAAGTTAAGAAGTATAAGAAATTAATTTTTTGATACAATGGATTCCTTTAAGAGTGTCAGGTGGTCTGACAAAGAGATGTTACTGGCAATAATATCACTAAGGGAAGGCATTTCAGACTGACAAGACAACTGACATATGTTTGACCAATTTATGAAAAAAATACTGAAATAAAACGAAAGGTCTCATAGTGAAGGGAATGCTTTTTAATCAAGAATTTTATTATTTAAGATCCCCTCCATACACACACACACTGGAAAATACAGAAAATTACTTAAAAGTCAAATCACTCATATTCATGTATAATTACTATTAACATTGTGATACATTTCCTTCTTCTATTTTTTAATGCATACTTTAGCTCTTTCCTTGATACTCTATGCAAATAATTTTATATCCCATATTATATGCTTTTTCCATATAAATTATTTGTAAACATCATTTTAAATGATGTGTTATATTGCATCATATGAATATACAAAATTTACTTAGCGGTTGAGGTGGGAGGATTGTTTGAGACCAGGAGTTTGAGACCAGCCTGGGCAACACAGTGAGACCCTGTTTCTAAAAAAAAAAACAAACTTTTAAAAATATTAGCCAGGCATTGCAGTGCATGCCTGTATTCCCAGATACTCCAGAGATTGACGTGGGAGGATCACTTGACCAGGAGTTTGAGGTTACAGTGAGATCCTGTCCCCTCAAAAAAAGCTATTATCCTGTTTTCTCACATTATTTCTATTTTATGTTTTTATCATCAATGTCATGATAATTATATCTTTGCTCAAATAAAAGCTACATTTTGGAATTATTTTTGTAGGTGTGATTTCTAGTTACAGACTATTAAGTCTTAAAATTTATTGAAAAGATTCTTGTTTTATATTAAATTTTCAGTTCTTTTTTCAAAGTTACACAGCTGTTTACAGGAGATCCTATCTCTTTCCCTGTTAACCATATGGAGTATTTAAATTTCAAAGTCTTTGTTATTTAAAAGAAAAAATGGCATCTCCTTTGAAGTGTTTTCTTTGACTATCACTAAGGTTAAACATTTTTCATATATTTTATTCATGTATCCATTATACGTTTATGAGGATCTACCATGTCTCAGGATCTAGGAACATAGCAGAAAAAAAGTTCTACATCTTATGAAACTTACATGCTAGCACAGCGGTCCCCAACCTTTTTGGCACCAGGGACCAGTTTCACGGAAGACAATTTTTCTGTGGACTGGGAGTGGGGGATGGTTTGGGGATGATTCAAGTACATTATATTTATTGTGCATTTTATTTCTATTATTATTACATTGTAATATATAATCAAATAATTATACAACTCACCATAATGCAAAATTTAATGCTGCAGCTGATCTGACAGGAGGCGGAGCTCAAGGCAGTGATATGAGCAATGGGGAACGGCTGTAAATACAGATGAGGCTTCCATGGCTTCCCTCTGCTCAACTCCTGTTGTGCTGTCCAGTTCCTAACAGGCCAGACCGGTATTGGCCTGCAGCCTGGAGATTGAGGACCACAGTTCTAAACAATATAGACCACGAAGTAAACAAGACAAGGTAATAAGATTAAAAGAAGTAATGGTGATGCCTAGTTTTGAAAGGCTGGTTGAGAAAGACCATTCTGAAAAGGTGATATTTTAACAGAAATATTCATGTAGTAAACAGACAAGCCATGAGAATACTTGGGGGCAAAGCATGCTGTGTAGGAGGACCAGTAGAGCGATATCTTTGAGATAGCAGAGGTCTAGTATTTTTTTTTAATTTTTTAATTTTTAATTATTGTGGTTATATATATTAATATCTATGGTGTACACTTGGTGTTCTGATACAGGCAAACAATGTATAATCAAGGTAATTGGGGTATAGCCATCACCTGAAGCATTTGTCATTTGTTGTATTATATATTTGACAACTGTGAGGAGGATGGCAGGTGGAGAGGGAGGGAGGTAGATCATGGAGGAAAATGACTTTAGATAAGTAACTGGGGACAGGATAGTATGGACAATGTTAAAGACTCAGAGTTTTATTGGAAAGTCTGTTCTTTCCCACTTTTTCAGTACTTCCTCCGGTCATGTATTAAGAGTTCATGTGTGTATGAGTCTGTTTCTGGCTTCAATCTGTTCTACTCTGTTTGTCTATTCCTGTCTCAATACACATTGTCTTACTTATTTTGGTTTTAAAATAAATCGTGATATTTGGCATTATACTCACAATCTTGTTCTTTTCCTTCAAGCATGTCTTACATACATTACACTTTCATATAAATTTTAGAAACTAATTCGTCAAGATCAGCATCTGTGACAATAACAATAAAAATTGGCTGGAATTTGGTTGAGAATATATTGAAACTATAAATTGATCTGTGAAGAATAAAATCTTTAAAGTAGTCTTCCAATCCATAAATATGGTACTTCTCACAGTTTATTAAGATCTTTTAAAATGAAGATCAGTTTCTCAGTAAAGTTTTATAAGTTTTCCTGCATAGGTCTTATGTGTGTTTTGCTATGTTTACTACTGTAACATAATATATTTTATGCCATTATAAGTAGTATCTCTTTATATTTCTTTTTCAGTTTATTCTATATTGAAATAAAATTTATTTTTATAAACAGATTTGGATTCTAGCAATCTCAATAAAATTTATTATTAAATCAAATAATCCACTTATAGATTTTAGAAATTCTGCATACCTTCATGATCCAGGAATAATGAGACTATTGTTTCTTCTTACCTTATCCTTATACCGTTATTTCCTTTTCTTCCATTACTGAACTGAGTAGAACCTCCAGTACCATATTCTCATCTTGTACATAATCACAAAAGAAATATTTTTAATGTTTAATCATTAATTATGATATGTAGATTTTTGAAAATAAAAGGTATCTTCCTTTTATCAGATTAAGAACTGGCTTTTTTTCCCTACTTTGCTAAAAAGTTTTTTTCTATTAATAGCATATTCATTATGATTTTTAGTTTTACCACTTTAAAAAATTATATGTATTGATATAATTTTTCCCTTAATAATTATTGATTTTCTAATGTTTAAATCAAAGTTGCATTCTTGATATATAATTAATTTGGTTATGATGTGTTATGCTTTTTTATATTATTTTTTCATTTGCAATTTTTTAAAAGATTTTTTGCATATATGTTCATAAATGAAAATGGCCAGTAATTTTGCTTTGTTATTATTTTCCTCGTTGACTTTTGGTTTTAAGATTATGATGTTCTTCTAAAATGAGTTGGATGTATTACCTCATATTTAAATTTTCTAATAAGACTGTGTAAGAGGAAATTTTTATATCCCATGAATTTTTGGAAGAACTTTCCAGTGAAGCCATATAAGACTAAAGGTCTGTTTGTGAAAAAAATGTTTACTGAAAAACAAAACAAAATAAACTGCCGATCCCATTTAATGGTTAGAGGAAAACTCAGGATCTCACTTAATCTCTCTCCCTCTCCTCTCATTCTTTTGATTTTCGGTAAGTTACCTTTTTAATGAAAATTGTCCATTTAAAATTCCAAATTTATTGCCATAATTTTTAAAAAATATTCCATATCATTTTAGTATCTATAGTATCAAGGGTACTAATCATTTTTATTCTCGATATTGTTTATTTGTGTCTTCTTTCTTTTTTATGATCACTTTCTGTGAAGTTCATTTATAATTATTTTTAATTAACCACTTTTCTCTTTGTTATTCTCCTCTATTTTCTATTCTGTTAGAATTTTTTGTATGATCTTTGAGGTTATTTTGCTTCCCTTTTATTTACCTTCTTGAGATAAATACTTATTCATTTTCAAACCTCATTTCTTTCTAATCTATCCATTAAAGTCTTTACACTTTTCTCTGAAAAACTTCTCTGACAAAAGACTACTTCGGCTTCATCCCAAAATTCTGTTTCCTGTTATAATTTATTTTTGACTCATAGGTTACTTATGAATACTTTTTGAATTTTCTAGCTATCCTTTTTCAAAAATTGATTTTTTGATTATATCATGGTCTGAAGCTATCCTCTGTGTGATTTCAGTCCTTTGAAATTTGTTGGATTTTACTTTATGATTGAATATTGTCAATTTAAAAAACTGTTTTACATGTCCTCTTGTAACACATATTTATTCTGCAGTTGTAGACTATAGGGTTCTATATATATTTAGTAGGTCAATTATGTTTCTTGTTTTTGTTCCTGTTATATTTCTACTTTTTTTTCTTTTCTATGAGTTGCTGAGAATTATGTGTTAAAATCTTTGTGTATATATATATCAATTTAACTTTATTTTGAGGTTCTGCCATTAGGAATAAGAATATTTATAATTGTTATATCTTCCTGGTGAATTGAACTTTCTGTAGTTATTAATATAGACATGCCTATTTTTACCCTCCAGTTTATTAATCTTTGTTATTTAACTAGATCATTTAGACAATTTACATTTACTATAATTACTGATATATTTGAAGTTAAATATGATATCTTATTTTGTGTTCTTCAGTTGTGCTTATTCTTTTTTCTTTTCTTCCTTTCTTGCTTATAGATTATTTATTATATTTTTTTCTCTGTAATAGTTCTATATATGTAGTTTATATTATTTTCACAGTTATTTTAAACTTACAGCATACATTATTTGCTTATCAAAGGCTATGGCTAATCTGTATTATTATCTTCCTCTTGGATAATACCAGGATCATTTTACCCTGAATATCCAGCCCTTAAGGTCCCAGCTTAATCCAGGGTGTATTTTCTCTGACACTCATGACCTTGAACAGACTTTAGGTCATTATTTCTTATAACTTTATGATGCTTAACTGTAGCCCATGTTTGCAGATTTATGAAAATGACTTAAGGGCAAAAGCAGCGACGGTCCTCTTAGAATTTTGTCCTCCCAGATTTTGGCCTGACAGTTCTCTGCTATCTGGGCAGCTCTTCAAAGCTTTACGTTTTGTTTTTTTTTTATTACACCACAAACACCCATGTACATGCTGAGCTTGATTCAAGGCACTGGGGATAGAGTAATGGATGGAGTAGACACAGTCCCTGTCCTCATGGAACTTCAGGTTAGGCAAACTCACTGAAAGGGAACTCAGTTTAGAGAAGTTAGTGAAACTTCAAACAAAGATAAATAAAACATGAACTCTATTCTCATGAGCATTTACCTCCATAGTGAACAACATCAATAATAAACTTCTTGAGTGGACACTTCTCTCTTTTAAAAACATTAATGGTTATGATGAGTTTGAGTCCAATTGGATCAAGCTTGTAGATATAACAAGATGCTCCAATATGTGGTTCAAACATTTTGAACTTCCCAGAATGTAATTAGGTACAGAATATACTTATCTCAAAATCCTACTTTATAAACTTTTGGAATTATTGTTATAATTTGTAAAATATTTTCTCCATTTTTGAGACCAAGGTCACAAAACAGAAAAACAACCGTGCATCAGAGAGTGGTCAGGGTGCATGTGTTTGTCAAATCAAATGCACATCTTCATAGGCCTTCATCCAATGTAGTTGCAGCTGGTGTAAGGCACTCTGAACGTGCTGTGTTCTGATTCAGCTGACTTCTCCAGTAAATATGTGTCTTTCATGTGAATGGCACATTTGCCAACATTGTCACAGCATCTTTCTCCCAGGTCCTTAGCACAGAGCTCCTAAAATCCTTGGACTTTATGTTTTTTGTTTGAGATCTCTAATGAGATGACTCATGGTGGGAGAGAGACAGCTTGTAGCTTCATGATGGAGGCTGGTTGCCAGAAAAACTGTTAGAGAGTTAGAACTTTCAGTTTTAGCCCCAGGATGGAGAGAGGGCTGGAGATTGAGTTCAATCACCAATGGGCAATAAGGCAATGATTTAATCAATCATGCCCACATAATGAAGCCTGGATTCAAACCTCTATACAAGGTTTGAGGAGCTCCAGGCTAGTGAACCTATCAATGTTCTGGGAGGGTGATGTGCTCAGGGAGCGCATAGAAACCCTGTGCCCTTCTTCTTCCCATATTTTTCTCTATGCATCTCTTCCATTTGGCTGTTCCTAAGCTGCATCCTTCATAATGAACCAGTCATTGCAAGTAAAGGACATGTGTGGGCTCTGTGAGTGGGTCTAGTGAATTATGAAACCTGAGGAGTTTGGGGGATTCCCAGTTTGGAGTTGGACAGGGAGAAGCACCCAATTTGCAGCCAGTACCTAAAAAAGGGACAATCTTGTGACACTTAACCTGTGGGGTCTGTGCTAACTCTAGGTAGAATCAGAATTGAATGGAATTATTGGACACCCAGTTGGTGTCACAGAATTGGAGAATTGGTTGTCAGGAAAAAACACAGTGTTCAATGCCTGTTGGTTGAATAAACTATTGAGTCAATAGCTGATTGAATAAGTAAAATCAAATCTATGCCCTTTTAGAATTAAAGTTGCTATTTCAGTTTCAGAAAAAAAGGTATTTTAAAGGTATTTTAAAAAATGTATGGTTTAGCAATTTTAAGTGAATATAGGAGAAAAGTTGGTACAAAAATGTATCCCATTAGAATAGAGAAGGAAGACAATTTGTTTTCTCTTGATATATTAAAAGTAGTAAACTTTTCCTCCTATATTTGTGACAAATTTTGGAATTTTTGTTTAACTTTTTCTTTGAAGATTCTGACTTTTCCCATATGCTTAGAAAGGTTATGACCACCTTGTGATTGGATAAATATTTATTTACATTATCTTCTAATTTGTTAGTTTTTTTCACACTAAATATTTTTTGGTATAAGGTGTGTTTCATGTGAAACAAAATGGATTCTTTTTCCCAAATAGCCTAAAAGTTTACTAGATTAATCTGTTGAAAT
This sequence comes from Mirza zaza, assembly GCA_008750895.1. Lineage (NCBI taxonomy): Eukaryota > Metazoa > Chordata > Mammalia > Primates > Cheirogaleidae > Mirza > Mirza zaza. The sequence continues at coordinate 94,682 of VSMD01020575.1, forward strand.
TATCTTCTAATGTTCTCTATTCATTTGTAAACCTCCTTTAATTTTATGTGTTATTACTTGTATTAGCATACTAACTTGTTATACTGTTATAGCATATTTTAATCTACTTAAGACCAGTCTGTATTTATTACTCTTAAAAATCAATATGACTACTTTAAAATTTGCAACTTTTTAATATTGATTTAATAAGAAATGATAGGAGCATATTTATTCATAATTATAATGCAAAATACTGCCCTTGATTCATTTATGTTCATGGAAAATGAAAACACTAACAACACTTTTCCATGCCTATAATTTAGGACATATTATTCATTTAAAGATATTAATATTGTTGGCCTAAAGCAGACTAGAGGCACACATTGAAGCACACACTTTTAAAAATATATATGCACTTTATTCATTTGTTCTGAGTATCCTAAAACAAAAGCATGAAGAAATAATATCTATAATTTCTCTTTGAATGTCTAAAATAGAGAAAATATGGGTTACACAAATTTAATTCTAGACAAATTACTGATGCTATTACAAATACTAGTAAAGAAGGCTTCTGTCATATAATTTTAAGTTCAGCAATAGAATGTATTTTCTGTATTTTTGTTCATTTTCAGAATGTGTGATGTACCACTTAGATAACATATTTATTTTGTAATGGTCAATAAAAGAGTATTAAAGGAAGAAAGTCTAATATAGATAATTTAAAAAATCCATTGACTGATTTTGACAGGAGCTTAATTAAGAAATCTTGTGCTATTGTCAGAAGCCTGTATACTAAAATTGGAAAGAAATCTATTAATGTTTATGTGATCAAAGAAGATACATTCTTTTTATTCAGGCTGACAATTCTGACACAATAATAAATAATCTTTTTAAGATATATTAAAACATAGCATATAACCTGTTCTTCATAATACTGTTTAATTCAAGAGCGAATGTGTTTCAGATGCTTCAGGTGCTTTAGATGTTCTCTGATCAAAAAGGATCCTAGTAAAAATTATGATGGATGTGTAGTTAAGCTTACATCATCATTTAAAAAATCCTCCATTAGGTTATTTGTCTGCCGTTAGTCTGAGATTTTCAATCAATTTAAGAGCTCTATTAGGAAAGTCAGAAATCCTCTTCCTGATGTTAAATTTATATTCAGAGTTTGTAAGAGAGTCATTTAAAGAAAGGCTTTCTGAACTGACCCTGCAGTTAATGCCCTGTAGTTACTGTGGAGAAATGAGACAGTGATCTGAGGAAAAATTTTTCTTTTAGGATCAGCACATTCATTATTTGTGACAATCAGAACTTCTAAGACACTGTGTTCCAAAAAGAACATCTGGGCAAAGATTATGTGTAAGAAAATAAGATACTCAAACTGTTACCTTATAGATCTGAAGACACATTTATTGTTTGTTATGATCGTGTAGCTTAATATTTGTGCCATTTATGCCATTTAAAAAGATCCAGATTCATATAGCTTATGCAGCATGAAAACTAAGTAATATTTTTTCAGAAGTGCTGGTTAAAAATTATTCTATGGAAATTTGAAAAAATGGTTTTTGAAGAAGAAATGTTTTAATTTTTATATTTAAGATAAGAACTCATTTTGAAGAAATATATGCTATGCCACAAATTTGTGTTCTTGAAGTAATTAAGGCTGAGGCACATACAGATAGGACAATAAGAAATTCTAACATGAATTGAAAAGTTCAGAAAATATATAGACATAATTTTAATTATTCAATTTTAATCATATAGAATATTCCTGAGATCAAATATTTCTTTTTGAACACGATTATCCTTGCTTTTTTGAAGTACGTTTGTCAGAAAAACTTGATGTTCTTAATTAATTTTTAAGAGATCTCAGTTACCTAAGAAGCTGAGAAAGAACCAATATACAGATCAATTCAGGAGGCATGCTCAAGTTCTCAGGGCTTCAGGGAAGTAAGTTTATAAGGTTGAAAAGATCCTTTTTATCATCCACCCCACTTGATGCCGTATTCCTTTTGTACTTTCCCTTTGACTGGACGTTATAGACATCCGATTATCTCTCTCTGCAGAGTGTCAAGTTCCCAGATAGCCGCCATGAGTGTGAATCATTTCCTGTAGATAATAAAAAGGCAATTTTCAAGTAGTGAAACCAAGGTGATGTTGAAGGAAAATGCTCTAAGGAATCATAAAATAATGAACAAAGGGAGACAATTGAGGTTTAGGGCATAGAACCTGTTTGAACTTATCAAGCATGGTCTGTGGGGATTTATTGAAAAACCAGAGATGCTATGGAGAGTCATGGTCTTGGCTGCAAAACTACAGAAAGGATATATTCATATTGCAATATTTTAAATAGAAAAAAGCTGTATATGACAGTAGTTCGTCAAAAATGTGTATTTGAAAATTTAACACCTTGCAATTTTTTTTTTATTTCATCATATTATGGAGGTACAAATATTGTTAGAGTTACACATATTGCCCCTGCCCCCTCCCTCCCCCCATGTGTCCAATCCCCGGTGGTGTGCGTCCTACACATTATGGAAACATACACCCCTTTCCTCCTCCCCTCTACTGCCTGCCCACCACCGGATAAAAAGTTTAGTTTTGATTTTTTTTTTTTTTTTTGACATTTTGGTTACATTGTATATCTTTGCCTCTCCCTAAGGAGGGATAGAGTTATGCCCTTCCCTTCTAAAATACTCACATTTTTAGGACATGGAAATCATTAGTTAGAAACTTGCCCTGTTTCATACCTGATTTCAAAATATCAGAATTAACAGTAAAAAGTACACACATGCATTGTAAGACCTGAAATTCCATGCATTGCCTCGATGTCTTTGTGTCTCACAGGGCTCCAAAGTCTTAGCTATGAGTTCCCTGCCGTCACCAGGTATGCCCTGTCTGCCAGCAAAATTATCCAAACAAGCCAATCATATTCTCCCATGGGAATCAAAGGTCATCTCACCCTCTTGTCACTGCAAAGCCGGCTTCCCACAGCCCCTGCTAGTTCACGCTGCTCAAGTGTAAGCCTCACATGTCCCTGCATGGTGTACAATGTCCTCCTACCCCAGGCTGTGAGTTTACGTGACCAATAAACTGTTGATCTCATCTGTCTAGCACTGGGTGTTGTGCACTTGGGCAGCTAGAACCTTTTATGGCCTGAGATCCCTCCTTCAACAATGGAAGGTGATCAGAATAGCCTGTAGACATAACCTTTGGTGTTTCTCTTATCCTTTCCCAAATACATGCTGGCAGCTCTTTAAGCTTTAGCCAGGCCAAATAAAGAGTCTGTTAGGTAGTTGTTTTTTTGTTTTTTTTTCCAGTCTGTGCAATGATTTGTGTTAAGTTCTCTCAGTGCATTGCACCACACTATTCTTCCTCTGCCTATAAAAGATAGTTTGTTAAGTTTTAATCCAATAATGTAACAGAGAAGAAACAACAGAGACAAAACAGTTGAAGAAATCATTATGCTTTGTATATTTTTCCTTGAATCCAGTCCAAATTGGACTGTTTAGAAATCAGTTTCTAAGAAGAAAGACTACTTTTAAAAAATAATTTTTATGAACCCTTATTAGTATGCAGTGGAGCAGAACTCTGTGACACTATATGAAGAAAATAAATCATTCTGTTTACCAAAGGTTGTAGTTACCAGTGACATTGAGAATGGGAGTTAAGTCCATAGATTAGGGGTTGCAAACTCCAATAGTGACAGGAACCAGGCAGGTAATTAAATGGGTGAAGCAGAGTGGATGGTGATCTAATTTTAAATGTTGGCAACTAATTAAAATGTTTAAAAAATACTGTATAAGCCAAATAAAACACATCTGCAGACCACATGTACAAGGCTGACCCTAAAGCAATTTTAAGAAATCCTACTCATTGTTCAAGGCCTGCATTGTATGCCTGCCTTTCCAAGAATCTTATTATAGCTAAGGCAGTCCGGGCTGATCCTGACCTTCTTGGAGCTTCTGTTGAGTTAGTAATCAGAATTACAAACTATAGTGCCTTTGCCCTCTCAGTGTCTCCTCAGTGGTGCTTTTATTCCCCATTCGACCGAAGAAGGTCCTTGGGGACAGAGACTGTGTATTCTGTTGCTCTCATTTTCCTTACACTGGCAGCACTTTATGAGTATTCAGCAAATAATGATGATAATAGTAGTAGCTAGCATTAATAAGGCTGTTTTCATGAGTCAAACACATTTCTAATAGCGTATACATATATCAATTAATCCTCACAGTGATCCCGTGAGAGCAGTGCTTGTATCGTCCCACTTTAATGACAAAAAACTAAAGCCCAGAGAAGTTGAGTGACTGGCCAAGGTCACATAGCTGTTGAAGGGTGGAGCCAGTAAATGTGGTCAGCCTAATGCCACAGCCATGTTCTCTGAGTCACTGTGCTGTGGAAATGAATTAATTCCATATAATGGACTCAGGAATTTCAAAGTTTTTTTGGTACAAAAGTGGTTACAATAGCATTTATAAGTCTTAAGATGGGAGGCCTAGACGCCATTCTGTTTTATTCCCATTCGTTATTCCCTTTCTGTCTTTTGTCCATTTTTAAATCCTAATAAGAAATGAAATAACAGAATTAACATAATGTAGTCATGCCAATAAGATGTCAATATAGGTGGGTAATTTGTTAAAATATCTGTTTAAAATTAGATGGAATATTAATTCAATTCATCTGTCTGGTAATTTTGTGTGTGCAACTCACAGTTTAACAACCAAGGAGAAAATATTGAAAAGTTTTGTGAAAATCCTCAGTAGTGAGAAAATTTCTCTTTCTGTAAGTGACTGCTGTGAATAAATTGCTAGTGAAACACACAGTGAGATGGTCTCAGGGTTGTGTCTGACTCTTGCCTTGTTAGTGTCTTGTCTCTGCGTGGCATAGTATCTATTCATACATTGAGCCTTCTCACTGTATATTCAGGATTATACAAACACTTGATGATTTGTGAGAGCAAGTTGGTCTAGATATTGTTTTGCTAATTTTTACTATTCTTTGATTGCATAATCGAGTTCATGTATAATACACAAACAATGACTGTGTTTTCCCTCTCTCAATTTTTCTGGTATGTTCTGACACCATTTGAGAATCGGTTGGCTCTCTGGCTACTGAGAAAAGTCTTAACAGTTTGATTTTTAGTGCCAGGATATATACACTATAGGAAGCTAGAGAAAAAGCACAAATGTAGGATCCTTAGTCCCATCCCTCCCAATTCCTTTCCTGCCCAGAATAACTTCAAATGTGTCTGTTTAGCTGGAGACAGCCGAGGCACATGACCTTTGGACACAGCTCTTTGCATGGCTGTGGACATGAGGCCCCTTTGATGTCTGTCTTCAAGGCTTCCCATTGGTGCTCAGGCTTAAATCCCACCTGCACCCCACCATGTACGTCTGCACCCAACATTTCACCTCGCCACCATAGATTCCAGCCCTTGTGCTGGCAATCAAACCTTGTCTATCTTCAGTCCCATTCCCTCAGGACTGTGTGTTCTTTGAAATGATAATAGGTGCTAATGGAATAATTTGGTAGACTAATCTCTGATAATGTTACTCGTCTCAGGTAAAAGTCAATTTTAGCCTAGTTGAAATGCACAGCACCTTTAGAAGGTCTTTAAGGAGTGACAGGAAAATTAGAAATTTCTGACAGACCAATCAAGAGGAGATATTTTGGTGAGTGAGGCCTTTTATAACTCTTCAACTCATGCCAGCTAAGTAGAGAGCAGCTCCTCCTAACTCTCGATGTGCTCTGATTCGTGTAACAGTAAACCGGTCATTAATCTCTATCTTGCACACATACACACACACACACACCCGGGGACACACTCTCTCTGACCCTTTCTTATCCCCCACAAGGTGTGTAAACATTAACTCACTTATGGACTGATTGAAAACATAGCAATGAAAAGATGTGAATTCGAATAGCATAACAAAAAATGAATTAAAAATTTTTATCCAGTTTAATTTGACATTTAAAAATCTTTTAAAATTCCATCACTGAAGACTAGTATTAGTTAATGCATATTATCAAGACATATTTATGGAATTCAAAATCTGGCATGCAGAGAGGGAGGTGCAAGAAGGGAAACTGACATGTATTTTGCTCCTACTGTATGCGATGCCTCCTGCATAATGTTTTATGTAATCTCATACACTAATTCTGTGAGGTATTATTATATGCTTTTTAGATAATATGAAACTGAGACTCGTGGAAGCATAGCAACACAGTAAGATCATACAAAGAAGGATTCTCTTCAAGATTTGAACACAGCTGACCCTTTCAGTAGTGTCATGCTGACAGATAAAAGCATTTTCAGAATGTGAGCAACACAGAATTTCACTAGGTAAAGAGCTGCCTTATTTATAACACACATGACTATCCAGGTGTTGAAAATATAAACAAAAGCAAAACAGTAAAATCCAGAGAAAAATAGGCAAAGGAAGAGAATTGATAAATCATAGGATAAAATAGCCAGTATCTAAACCAAAAGTTCTACATCAATAATATGTAAAGAAATTCAAGTTACATAATAATCACAGTTTTAACCAATTGATTTGATAGACTCTAAGAATTATATTAAATTCTGGAAGGAAGTAAATTATCCATAAATGCTAATGGATAATTTGGTACCTCTATCAACAGAAATTTGTCAGTATATATCAAAAGCGTGTGATCAATTTATCTTTCTCAAAGAAACTTACTTTATGAGAATAATAAAGGAATCACACTAAAGTTTATGTATACAGATGCATAATTGGATGAAGCCCCAAAACTTTCAACAGCCAAAAGATTTCACCGTTGAGGAATGGTTAAATATATTTTTTTATGCACATTGATGAATGTTATGCAGTCATTTAAATGGTCACAAAACAAGGTTAAGTAAAGAAAAAAAAATAGTAATATATGTGTTCATGCACACATACATATATTAATTTGTAAAATGCTACATATTCCTATAGAAGACAGCCTATAAAATGTTATTAATATTTGAACAATGTTTATGTACCTGAGGATGCTTTTAATATTCAACTTTACATTTTATTTGAATTTTGGACAATCGGCCTGCATTATTTTAAAAGTATTTCATAGGTAAATGTGATGATAGTAAAAGAGAGAGGCTGCATGTGCCATGATGACATTGGCATTGGTTTGCTACAGGCTAAAGGCAGAAAGCCCATCAGTCCTGATTTTCCTCAATTGTTAGGTATATCACAACAATATGGCCCTGGCAAACAAGACCCAGTGTTTCTGTGCACTGACAGGGGAAAAGGAGAAGAGTGACAAGTGCTTCTTGAAGCTGGAAAACCAGGATTGGTGCTGGGACTTCATACAGGGCATGCAAAGCCACTCACAGAAGAAGCAAAGGTGCAGTAAGAAATCTCGATGCTGCCCTAGCCTGGAAAACAGCATGCTCTGCTGCATCTGTGGGCCAAGGTGCTGCCTGTACTAGGTCTCAGGAACTCCCCATAGCTTTATTAACTTGAGGAAGGTAAAAGAGAATCAACCACTTCTCTGTACTAGCCGAAATGCCAAGGCCTTCTGGGCAAAGGCACTTAGATGAGAATCACTCTCAAGTGGCTGATTTAGGTGGAGGTCTTTTCTGTTGGGGCAGCTGCACGCTCTGGCCTCTGTGGCCATCCCAAGAGCCTCTGAACCCAGGAAGCTTTTCTAGTGTTTTCCAGCCTCTCTGCCAAGCTGTGGAATGAGAAATAAATAGCAAAGATTTTTTTTTTTATATTAAAGTGTGAGAATTCTGCTTCTGTCCCTAATGTTAATAGAGACTGGATATGCTCATTCACCTTAAACACTAAAAATCCAGACAAAATACATCAAGCAATGGATTGCAGGAACAGGACAGAAAAGGGTATTGATCCCTGACAGAGGGGAAACAAACAAGATAAGTACCAATGATTCTCCCACTTTACTGCCTGGAGGAAGTTTCCATGCCACAGTGCTGGAAGAGGGAAGACAGGGGGAGTCCAGGAGTGTCCCTGAATTGGAGAGGCAGACTGCAAAATTCCAAGAGGCCTAGATGGAGGCAGTTTGCAGGGAAGAGTACTAGAGAGGAAAGAGCCACACACACACACACACACACACACACACACACACACACACACACACACACATACACACACACACAAACAGCTGCACAGACAGTTTTGGAGGCCTACACGGGGTTTCCCTTGAGTATTCAGCTGATACTGATCAGTGCATGTTCTGAGGGAACAACTTGAGGCCAGGGAGAGAACTATGAGAAAGGCAGACAGAACAATCCACAAAACTTGCACAGGACCATGACTAGATCACATTCTACACAGCAAGGAGAAGACTTGCAATGCACAGGAAATCAGGTAGAGTACTCAAAAGGGCCCTTGATAGTGGGCCAAGTCAGTCTAGAATAAAAATCTGTTCTGGTTCCACCTAAGCAAGTTAAAAAGCCTTGAAAGGATTAAACTGTTTCTCTGTACCTTATCTGTACTCTAGAACAATGTTTGAGTGTGAAAACTCCAATATTCAATAAGGTAAAATTCACAATGTCTGGCATTGCATCCAAAATCATGCAAAGGAACAGGAAAATGCCACCAATAATGGGAAAAAATGAGACAGAAATGACACAGATGGTAATAGAATTAATAGACAAGGGAATTAAGAGTCATTATAAATAGATACCACATATTCAAGATGGTAGATGAGACAATGAGCATATTAAGAAGATATATTGGAGACATGAAAAAACATTTGAACTTGAGATTAAAAAATGTATGTCTGAGATAATATATTAGATGTAATTAATTAACCACAGATCAGGCATTGCAGAATAAATGATTAGTGGTTATGTGGACATGATAATAGAAATGATACAAACTGAAACCCAGTGGGAAAAGAGACAAAAAGAATCCACATCAGTGAGCTCTGGATAACTTCAAATTTCCTGATATATGTGTAATAAGTTCCCAAAAGAGAAGAGGAAAATTCAGAGAAATTATTTGAAAAATAATAGCTGAAGAGAATAAGACAAGCCAGAGACTTGGAGAAAATATTTGCAAAATGACATCTGATAGAAGACTTTTATAAAAAATATACAAGAAATTCTTAAAACTTGACAATAGGAAAACAACCGAATTAAACATGGGCCAAAGACCTAAACTGACACATCACCATAGAAGATACACAAATAGCAAGTAAGTATATGAAAAGATGCTCAACAACATATGTCATCAGGGAAATTCAAATTAAAACAACAATGAGGTTGTTTTAACTAAACACCTATTGGCCAAATTTCGGCATACTGAAAATACCAATTGCTGGTGAAGATGTGGAACAATGGGAACACTCATTCATTGCTGGTAGTAATGAAAAATAGCATAGCCATCTTAGACCAGCAGTTTGTCAATTTCTTTAAAATCTAAATTTACCATGATATCTAGCAATTACACTCCTTGGTATTTACCTAATTCAACTGAAAACTGATTTCCACACCGAACCTGTGCGTGTTTTATTCATAACTACCAAACTTGGAAGCAACCAAGATGCCCTTCAGTAGGTGAATGGATAAATAAGCTCTGGTAAATCCAGACAACATAATATTACTCAGCACTAAAACAGAAATGAACTATCAAGCCATAAAAAGACATGAGGAAACTTAAATTCATATTAATAAGTTAAAGAAACCAATATGAAAAGGCCACATACTATATGATTCCAACTACATGACATTCTACAAAAGCCAAAACTTGGAAAACAGTAAGAAGATTAGTGCTTTCCAGGAGTTAGGAAGCAGGGAGACATGCATGGGTGGAGCACAGAGGATTTTTAGGGTAGTGAAAATACTATGTATGATATTACAATGTGGACATGTATCAAACTTTTGTCAAAAAACATAGAATGTACTACATTGAGTGAACCCTAATGTAAACTATGGCCTTTGAGTGATAATGATGTGTCAAAGCAGGCTTGCTAGTTGTAATTAATGTACCACCCTGATGAGGGATGTCCATGGAGGGGGAGGTTGTGTGTGTGTGGGGAAAAGGGGTACATGGGAATTCTCTGTGTGTGGCACTCAATTTTCTGTGGACCTAAAAGTGTTCCAAAAAATAGTTTATTAATTTAAAAAAGCTGGCAAAATTTTTCCAAATTTGATAAAAATGATAGACTCAGAGATTCAAGAAATTCAAGGTCTAAACACACACAAAAGAACTACAGCACAAATATCCTAATCAAATTGTTCATAACCCGTGATAAGGAGAAAATCTTAAAAGCACTCAGAAAAAAATGAAGATACACTGTGTATGTGTATACATACAAGCATAAAGATAAGAATGAGAGCAGACTTTTTCTCAGCAATAGTGTAAGCCAGAAAAAAAGCAACATCTTTAAAGTATTTAAAGAAACAAAACTGTCAATATAGAATTCAATGTTCCATGAAAATATCTTTGAAAAAGAAAGGTAAAATAAAGTCTCCTTCAGAAATACAAAAGCTGAAAGAATTCACTAGTAGACTTGGACCCCAAGAAATGATGAAGGACGTTTTTTAGGCAGAAGGAAAATGTTACTAGATACAAATCTGGATATACCCAAAGGGAAAAAAAATCACTGGAAATGACAAAATGTGGGTAGATAAAAGATTACTGTGCTTTTCTCTTATTTAAAAAATATCTTTAAAATAAAATTTAGTGTTTCAGATTAACAAGACTTTATTGTGAAGTTTATAATATATGCAGAAATAAAATGAATGATTACAACAGGACAAAGGCTGAAAGAGGGGAAATGGAAGTACAGCGTGGGAGGGCTCTTTGTAGATGAAGTAGATTAGCTTTAATTGACTGGGATCAGCATAGATATGTTAAATTGGACACCAAATACAGGAAGTATAGGGAAAAAGTGATTAAATTGTACTTTACTGAAATTAAAATGTTTGTTTTTCTAAGGACTGTTACAGAAATGAAAAGGCAAGTCATTGACTGGAAAAAATAATTTCAAAACATGTATCTGACAGAGGACTCAAATCTAGACTACATTAAGAACTCTTATAACTCGCATTAATAAGGCAAAAACCCACTTTAAAAATGGTCAAAAGATTTGAACACTTTACCAAAGAAGATACATGTATATTATATTAGCACGTATATAGCATGGAAATGTAAATTAAACCACGAGAGACTCATACACGCTCTCTATAATCACTAATATTTTTTTCCATCCCAAAATTTTAGCAAACTTTTTATTTTGTAATATTTTTTAATTTTCAGAAAAACTGCAAAGAGAATACAGAGTTTATGCATGTACTTCATCTAGTTTCCCTTATGACTGTAGTCCCCAAACCCTGGGCAGTGGACCAGTGCTGGTCTATGGCCTGTTAAGAACCAGGCTGTACAGCAGGCGGTGAGCAGCTGGCAAGTGAGCAAGCTTCATCTGTATTTACAGCGGCTCCCCATCACTCACATCACCGCATAAGCTCTGCCTTCTGTCAGATAAGTGGTGACATTAGATTCTCATGGGAGCGATAACCCTACTGTAAACTGCACATACGAGGGATCTAGGTTGTGCACTATTTATGAGAATCGAATGCCTGATGATCTGAGGCAGAGCTGAGAGTTTCTCAAGATTTGATTATTTGGAGCAATCTTTCATACTATTTAGTTATTTTATTATTTCAAAATATTAAGGGGGTACACATATTTTTGTTACAATAGTAGTTTTTGTAATGCCTGAGTCAGGGCTATAAGTGTGTGCATCAACCAAATAGTGTTCATTATACCTGTTAGGTAGGTTATCACCCCTCCCTTCCTATCCCCTTCCCCCTGCTTGATTTCCAATGACTTTTACTTCCCTCTGTGCACATGTGTGCCCCTTGGTGAGTTTCAATTTATTAGAGAGTACATGTGGTGTTGTTTCATCTATTCGTGAGATACTTCATTTAGGATAATGGTCTCCAGTTCCACCCAAATTGCTTTAAAATACATTAATTCATCCTTTTTATGGCTGAGTAGTACTCCATGATATACATATACTGCATTTTGTTAATCCACTTATGAATTGATGGGCATTTGGGTTGATTCTACATCTTTGCAACTGTGAATCGTGCTGCAATAGATATTAGAGTGCAGGTGTCTTTTTGATAAAATAACTTCTTTTTCTTCATGTGCATAGATAACCAGTAGTAAGATTGCTGGATCAAACAGTAGGTCTACTTTTACTTCTTTGAGGAATCTCCATAGCATTTTCCATAGAGGTTGCACTAATTTACAGTCCCACCAATAGTATATAAGCATTCCTTTCTCTCTGCATCCATGCCAGTATCTATTGTTTTGGGACTTTTTAATAACATCAAATTGGTACTGACTTATTAACACTATGATGCTCAAATGGTGGTGGTGTTCACCAGGGATTTGCGGGTTGGGGGAGTAGACCCACATCTGAGGGCTGTGGTGAGTATTGTGGAGGGGAAGGGCATACCTCTAACCCTTACTAGGTAGGGAGAGGCAAAGAGATAAAATGTAACCAAAATGTTTGTACTTTCATATTTTCTTGAAATAAAAAAAAAAAAAGACTTGGAATTAACCAAAGAAAGAAAGTGGAAGGAGATGATAAACGGTAAAGGAGAGTCAAAGATCTCTACGAAGATTTTGGTTGAATAACAAACAGTGCCTTTCCTGGTATTAAAAAACACTGAAAATAAAGCATGTTTGGAAGAAACAATAATAACAGGAAAAAAAGCCATTCTAATTGGGATAAGGTAATATCTTATTGTGGTTTTGATTTGCATTTCCCTGATGATTAGTGACATTGAGCATTTTTTAATATGTTTATTGGCCATCTGTCTATCTTCTTTTGAAAATCTTCTCTTCATGTCTTTTGCCCTCTTTTTAATGGGCTTGTTTGGTTTCTTCTTGCTGATTTGTATGAGTTCTTTGTAGATTCTGGATATTAGCCTTTTATCAGATGTGTAGTTTGTGAATATTATCTCCTATTCTGCAGGTTGTCTATTTACTCTATTGATTATTTCCTTAGCCATGCAGAAACTTTTTAATTTAATCAAGTTCCATTTATTTATTTTTGTTGTTGCTATGATTGCCATTGGAAGGTATTAATCATAAATTCTTTGCCTAAGTTGATATCTAGAAGAATTTTTCCTACATTTTCTTCTAGAATTCTTATAATTTTATGCCTTACCTTAAGGACTTTTACCCATCTTGAAATAATTTTTTTTCGGGGTCTTAATTGTGGCCATATTCATCTTTTTTATTTTTTATTATTTTTATTTTAGTGTATTATGGGGGTACAAGTGTTAAGGTTACTTATATTGTCCATGCCCCCCCCCCCCCCCAGTATGAGTAATGAGAGATAGAGGGTCGTGTTTCATTCTTCTGCATGTGGCTATCCAATTTTCCCAGCACCCTTTATTGAATAGGGATTCTTTTTCTCAGTGTATATTATCGTCTTCTTTGTCAAAGATCAGTTGGCTGTGTGAGATGGTTTTATATCTGGGTTCTCCGTTCTGTTCCATTGGTTTATGTCTCTATTTTTGTGCCAATGCCATGCTGTTTTAGTTACTACAGCTTTGCATTATGGTTTGAAGTCTGGTAATATGTTGCTTCCCAATTTGTTCTTCGTGCCTTGGTTATTTGGACTCTTTTCTGGTTTCAAACAAAGCATAGAATTATTTTTTATTTATCTGTGAAAGATCACATTGATATTTTGAGGGGGATTGCATTGAAACCTGTAAATCACTTCGGGTAGCATGGACATGTTAACAATGTTGATTCTACCGATCCATGAGCATGATATGTTTTGCCATTTATTTGTGTCCTTTGCAATTTCATTTCTCAGTGTTTTTGTAGTTCTTTTTGTAGAGATCTTTCACCTGAAAGGAGGATCTTTCACCTTCTTTTTTAAGTATATTTCTAGGTATGTTTTATTTTTGTAGCCATTGTTCATGGTACTGAGTCTTTGATTTGGCTCTCAGCTTTACTCTTGCTGGTGTATAGCAATGCTACTGCCTTGTGTACATTCATTTTATTAAAAAAGCTATAGGTTGAAGTCCTCTTTCCTGATTTGGATACCCTTAGTTTCTTTCTCTTGCCTGATTTCTCTAGCTATGACTTCCAGCACTATGTTGAATAGAAGTGGTGACGGTGGGCACCATTGTCTTCTTTCAGTTCTTAGGGGGAATGTTTTCAACCTATTGAATGGGGAAAAGTCATACTTTTTATTCTAACGTGTTCTACATTCCACTGCATTGCAGTTTAGATTAACAGAAGGAAGAAGGGAGGATTATTTGTGGATTAAACAGCAAGGTAGAACAATATACCTGCTAGGCACTAACTTGAATAGTCATGACTTAGATCCTAGCACACAGATAATACAAATACGTGAGAAATAATCTAGGTCCAAAAATTATGAAGAATGGTTTTCTAGAGCTACATATAAAATTATCCTCATTTTTAAATAGCTGGGTATGCCCATATGGACTCACAATATACTAGCTGACACTAGGGTAGAGTAAAGGAAAATATTATTCTGTTTGGCATAGATTATGGAAATTATTGTTGGTATTGTTGCTATTAAATAATTATGGAAATTATTTATGATTATGGAAATTATTATTGGTATTGTTACTATTAAAACATCAGAACAGAAGTAAATAAGTGTAGTATATTCCCCAAGACTGTGGGGAATGTTTACAACTGCCTTAAACACACTAGTAAATATGGACTATGTTATCATTCTGTTCTGTGACATTATAAAAATTAAAAACTTTTACTAATGAGGAAAAAACACAAACACTACCATGTACAAAGCTTAATATTTTGTACATATTTCACCCTCCTACCGTATATGTTATGCCATGGGCTGTGGGTTTATGGCAACTGAAAACAAGACCTTCTGTACAAAATGCAATTCATTTATGTTGATTTTATTAATTTTTATATGTGATGAAATATTTGCTTTTAATAGAGGAAAACAGATTGGTGTTGCATAAGTAAGACTCATTAATTGTGATTTCTTCCTTGAAAATTCTCTGTTCAAATTCATGGCATAGGCCAAAAATCCAGACCTTAGTCTGACTTAGTAATGAGTTATATTTTCTGTGCAAATCTATATAATAATGTCATATAGCTTAGATCCATATATTTTCAACCATTCTTCATAGAATGAATCTCAGCTATTTCATACGAAAGATGCAACCAATAATCTTTATGGTAAAAGTGTTGTCCTATTAAAGGAAACTATATTTAATTGGCTGAAATTTTATCAGGGGATTTTATAAGATCTCCTAACACTGTTATATAACATCCTTAACATGCATTTGTAATTATGAAAACTTATTCAAAAGAATAACAATGAATTCATGGAAAAATTAAAGCTATAACAAAATTACATCTTAAGATAAAAAATGTAATGTTTGTTCCATGGGATAAAACTCTCCTCCCCACCAGGATATTGAATCCAATATTGTCTAAATATACAGGTGGGTACAATGTAAATAGGCTTGCTTTGGCATCACAAATTATATTTGGTGTTCTAATCATTTATCACCTCTTTTTATATCTTCAGAAATAATGGCTAATTAAACAATATATTCACAAAGAATATTGCAAAAGATTTTAATGAGGCAGAAAAATGTCAACATTTCAATGGGTGATAGGTTTTATTCAGACCAGCTGGAAGTTATAAATTGCCAATTAGGAAAACTTTGGTAATCTGGGTTATCTATGTTGCTTGTCCAGGATTTATCTGAGTTTGGCGTCATAAATTTGGAAATAGACTAATAACCTGGAGGGTTCCCTTATGTTGTGTAATATATTTGTATAAAATTTCCAATTTCATGTCTCATAGATTGAATGAAATAGCATAAAACTCAGCATTAAAAAGGTGACTCTTGATTATTTTCATTAGTAAAACTCACTTTCTGTTTTTTGGCTCTCTGCACAATATAAGGTGAAGAAGAAAATTAGACACTTAACTAGTTGATTTGATCAATGTAGACAGCTTAAGTAGTTAATCTAGGTCTCAAAACAAGTTGTTTTCCCCAAAAGAATTGTTATGATTTGTATGACAAGTATATTATCTAAATGTAAAATAATTTGTTGAATTTGTGGTGTTTGAACCTAATTTCACCAATTGTCCATTTAAGGACTGATTTTGCCAACTCTATATAGAAAAAAGTATTTATTGAAGAACTTACATGCAAAAAAAATGTGTAAAGAATTTCTTTGCAGAGATAAATGATTTTGGTAAAAAAATTTTCCTAAATATAAAATAAGGCCATCTGGAATCTCTCATGTACACTTTTGCTTCTGTGATGGCTCTCTATGGGAACAGCTCTTAACATTGCAGTTAGAACCATAACATTTTTGATCCTTTTAGAGCTGGAAGACTTCTTATTTGATTTCTACATAAAATGATGGTCTTAGTTTACCCAAAGATAAAGATGAAAGGCATAGAAGACTAATTGGGATGAAAGTACATTATTCATAATAATATTTAAAAGACAATTTATTCTGATCAGCTAAATTACCCTAATTAAAATGCATAAACTCTGACATTAAATTCTGTTCTACACAAAGTATTTCTGTCCTTGGACCTTGATCCAGTCGTTACAAAAGAATGTTATAAAAAGACAATAATTACCTACCATGGGCTGTCACAGTGTCCATTTTTCCCATTGAGGGAATGGCTCCGGTGTCACCCCATAATGAAAAACTCTCTTATTTACTAATGGTGCCTGTTTTTTTCCTTTTAGTGATTTTCCCCCCTTGTGTGTGTGGCACCTCAATTTTTTTATATTTCCATGCTATCTTGCTGTGAGAAAGAATAGTAATTACATCTAATTAGAAAAGATTAAAATGCTATGACTCACAGAAATAATGAAACTTGATTATGTTTTATACAAGGCATAAATCCCAAACCTACATTTTACACTTGAAATTAGCTTACAACCTGATCAGCAGTGTAATAACCGTGTTATGAATGTTCATCACGGTGCTTGTTTTGCTAAATGCATTTTCTCCCATCTCTCAGCCTTTTCATGAAACACCCATCTTCTCCTAGGCAAATAGAGGTCAGTTTTTCTTTTTTAAAAAACAATAATTTGTTTTATATTAATTTTACTTATTTTGGGTCCATTAAGTCCCAATGACATGCGATAACTAGATAGTATTTATGGTTAAATAAAGAACTAACAACCACACAAAGTTCTTTGTTTTCCCTTTTCACACTCTCCAGGACTAAAACATTATTTTCAATTTTTTAAGATTTTCTAGGTGAAGAAAGATAAAATGCAATGTGCAGATTACTGTTTCCTTTTAAACATGAGGAATTTTTTTTTCTTCTGCATCATGGACTCAGTGTGAATGTTCATTTCAGTTACAGGCCAGTTCACAAAGATCCCTCCTGCACGCAGGCATTGTGCTCTAACATACACAATTTTATAATGGAACAGAGGGAGACATTACATGCAAATACATCTTTGCCATAAACACGTGGGCTGGGCATAAGGGATTATCTAGATAGAGAAAAAGAAGCCAACATAAAAACTTCAAAAGGATTGAATTGTAACTCCAGAATGCAGGAAGTTCTCATTTATCTACCTACCTATCTAACGCAAAGATCATTACTTTCTGAAATATAATGTATTCAAATGTTTTTTTAAGCCCGATGATAAGATATTTCTGATAATATATTGGCATAGTATGAACACTGCCCCATTAATCTGAACCAGATACCCCCTTGGGAAGATAAGCTGCGTTTACTCCACAGGTAGGTGTATGTGATCTGCAGCTATATTATATAAAACCAAACCATGGTCATGGTGTCTATGAGAATGGACAAAATTAGACACTGTGAGGTGTATTTATGTGATTGGACGATGTTCTTGTGATCTCTTCTCAGTATATAATGGAAAACAAAGTTACTGAAAATTCTAACAACCACTTTGCAGTAAAAAATAAGATAGGAAGCATGGAAAGGAAATGTATATTAAAGGTTTGAGTTTCCTTTAGGGGCAAACATCAATAATATTACTTACTCTGAATGAAGAGAAGGAAAATATTGTGCCTGCCAGCAATTGGGAATGACCATTTTTAAAAGGAACAATTCTTCTATTGTAATATTTGAGTGCCTATTTATTTTTCTATTGCTTCTTTTCCATGAAGTTTCATTGGAAACAAATGCATATCATAAACCAAGAGTGGCATTTCAAAATAGATTCTGTGAATGTCATAATATAGGAATAAAATATTATTCTATTTTGGATATAAAATGAATAAATATTTGCTCTCAAATATTCCCATGTAAAAATAGTCAAAGTCGCTCCTATAACATGTATTTACCTATTTGGACCTATATCAATGTCCTCCATTTCATGTAAATTTCCTATACATTTCATGGTAAATTATTATAATCATTCCTTTGCAAACATCCCTGATGCCCTGTTTCTCTCTTGCTTTATCAGGTTCTTTTGGCAAAACCACAACACTGTTAAAATCCAGCTCTTGCCTTGTTCGGCCACTGAACCTGTGCAGATGAATGTTGCTAGAGAAAACACAAAACAGAAAACCACAATATGATACCTCTCTCAGTGACCACAAATGTCAAATGCTCATGCTTGGGTCAAGTCCTTTTCCTACTCTCATCTATCATTTCACACCTCCTCCCTCCTCAAACCTCCAAATTCTATCCCATTTCCAGATAATGACCTTGCTTCTTATTTTCCAGAGAAAATTGAAATCACAGAAGATCTAGCCCACAACCTCTTTGTACCATATACTGCCTTCTTGTTTTTCATAGGATGACCTGAGTTTCTTTGTAAATTCTATACTTTAAATTTGTGCACAAATTCTATCCTATCTCACCTACTCAATGACATTGCCCCAACAAATCCCCCTCTCCTGTATCACAAAATTTCCACTCTCTACTGGATCATTTCGACAAGAATACACTAATCTTGTAATTTTACCAATCTTATAAGTCTCTTTATTTTCTCCACCAGTTAACATTCCATTTCTTTGTTCCCTTTTATAGCAACATTCCTTGAACAGGCTGTCTACACATGTGGTCTACAATTCTGCTGCTCCCCTTCACCTTTCAGCCCATTTCAGTCAGACTCTCACCTTTATCACTTCATAAAAATTGCTGTTGTAAAGATCATCAGAGACCATGCACAGAAAAGTTCAGTAATTAATTCTCAGTTCTCTCTTGTTTGACCTATCAACAGCATTGAACATGATTGATCAATTTCCTTTAGTACACTTCTTTACTTGGCTTCCAGGACAGCACATTTTTTTGGTTTTGTTCCTATAACACTCTTTCTTTTAGTCTCTTTTGCTGGTTTTAGCAAAGGAGATGTATTAAAGACCAAATATTTAATACATTTGCTATCGAAGAATATTTGATACTAGCATGGAAAACTAGAGAAACAATAAATGAGAATAACTTGCTCTGCAAGGTACAATCTCTAGATAAGAGTAAAAGCCCTTAAATCTTTTCAACAGGACAAATGTGCGTTTGTTCCAGGCATCTTCCATCTGCTAAGCGACTCTCTTACTCACTTCATGCTGCTATAACAAAATACCATAAACAGGCTTATAAACAACAGAATTTATTTCTCAAAGTTCTGGAGCCTGAGAAATCCAAGATCGAGTCACCAGAAAATCCAGTGTTTAGTGAGGGCCCACTTTCTGTTTCGTAGTTGGCGCTTTTTTGCTATGTCCTCACATGGTGGAAGGAGTGTGAGGGGTCTTAGTGCCTCTTTTATAAGGGCATTAATCTCATCCATGAGGGCTCTGCTTACCTTTCAAAGGCTTTGCCTTACTTCCCAAAGGCTTCACCTCCTAATATTATAACCTCGGGATTTCAATATATGAATTTTTGGGGGACAGAAACATTCAGACCATAACAGCAACCTTGACAACATTTAGTTTTGGTCCTAATATTCAGACTGTGCAGGAGGGCTGATGTGGCAGGAAGAAAGGAAGTGTAAACATCACATAATACAAAATTTGGGTGGTGTGATGTTTCTAGCACACTTGCACCCTATCTTAAGTGTTAACTGGCCTCATCTCTTTTCCTTTGCTTTTAATTATATGTTTTAATTGATTCAATAAAGTGTGTGCTTTGAACATTGTCATTTGGTCTGTGACCTTTTCTGTTTCATGAGATTTGCAATAGATCCCTGTGGTGTACTTGCAGGGTACTACTATATCTAAAATCAAAAAGAAAATAATAATAAAAAGTCCCAGAAAATTTCTTGCTCCTAATCTTTTGTTGCCGTAATGCCTTAAATATCACTCTATTATCCTTTTCTCTATCTACACTCATTCCCTTGGTGATCTCATTCATTCTCATGCATTTTTTTTTTTTTTTTTTTTGAGACAGAGTCTCACTTTATTGCCCAGGCTAGAGTTAGTGCCGTGGCGTCAGCCTAGCTCACAGCAACCTCAAACTCCTGGGCTCAAGCAATCCTCCTGCCTCAGCCTCCCAAGTAGCAGGGACTACAGGCATGCGCCACCATGCCCGGCTAATTTTTTCTATATATATTAGTTGGCCAATTAATTTCTTTCTATTTATAGTAGAGATGGGGTCTCGCTCTTGCTCAGGCTGGTCTCGAACTCCTGAGCTCAAACGATCCGCCCACCTTGGCCTCCCAGAGAGCTAGGATTACAGGCGTGAGCCACCGCGCCCGGCCCATTCTCATGCATTTAAAAACCATTTATATATCCATCCCTCCTGAATATATAGTTTCAGTACAGATCTGTCTATTGCACATCACATCGCCCTCTTATACATTTCCTCTACATTGTCTAGTAAGCATCTCAAACATTGCATGTCTAAAACTGAATTCCTAATACTTCTCCAAATATCTGTTTGACTTACAGCATTTTCAGTCTTAGTTGATGGAAGCTGTCCTTTCAATTACTCATGCTAAAAACCTCAGTCACTGTCCTCTCTTGTCTTTTACTTATAATTCATACTCAATCACCATCACATTGCTACTACCCATATCTAAGCCACCAGCAATTCTCCCCTGGGTTACTTAAACAGCCCATGGCCTGGATTTCTTGCTTTTACTCTTCCCTACCACCACTATAGACTATTTTCAACATGGCAACCAGAGGAGTTTTCAAAAATTTAAGACAGGTTATGCCACAACTCTGCTGCTGCTCTGAAGTGGTACCCAATTTGTTGAGAGTAAAGCCCAATCCTTTCTACATGGTGTGGCCCCTGGACCATGATCTTTCTGATTTCATCTCCATCACTCTTCCTCTTTCTCACTCTTTATGTTCTTTTTATGATTCTCTTTATGATTCATCCAACATGCAAGGGCCTTTGCACTTATTGTTCCCCTGTCTGGAGTGCTCTTCTCTCCAGACCCCTATGTGACTAAGTCACTCATTTTTATCAAGCCATTGGCTCAAAACTAACTTTCTCAATGGCATCTATCCTAAGCACCCTATTTTAGACTATAACTTAACCCTCACCTTAACACTCCCAATCTTCTTATCCTGCTGTATTTTTCGATTAATGTGATCAAAATATATAATTAACTCATTTCATTTCTTGTTTCTTGGCTGTCTTACCTCTTTTTCCTAGAACAAAACTCTTCAAGAAAAGAGATCTTTGATTTGTCCACCAAAATCAGAGGTTTGCACACTTTAGTATGCCAAAGAGTCAGTTGGAGTGCTTATTAAATCACACAGTGCTGGACCTCACTACCAGATTTTCTGTTGTGGGGTCCAACAATTTGCATTTCTATTAATTTCCAATATGGTACTAATACTATTGGTCCAAGAACCACACTTTGAAACCCCTGAACTAAAAAATTTCTAGCACATAGTAATACCTAATAAAGAGCTATTGGTTGAATGAGTGGAGTTATATTTTATTTTAATTTGTATTTTAAGTACTTTTGAGATTAAATTTCTAATATGCCAATTTGCTAATTATTCTTCTTTTGTAAATTCTTTATTAATGCTTGTTATCACTTTCTTATTAGAATAGTTATTCATATTATTTATTGAGGATATTAACTTTTATCTGCCATATATTTAAAAGATGTATATGTTTGTTTTGGCTTCTGCCATTTTTGTTTATGTTTGTATACTAGCACTTTTAAATTTATGCCATTAAAATTATTAATAATCATGTGTAAATTTTGACTTTACATGTCAATTTAGAAAGTCCCATTCAAGATTACATAAATGCTTACCAACATTTTCTTTTAGTTCCTTTATGCCTTCTCATTTTCTATTTAACTCTTTAATTCATGTGATATTTCATGTGGTATTTGAAAAATCTATTAACCTAGCTTTCCATATATAAGTCAGTAACTGAAGGTTACATTCTTGTATCTTTAATGGTAGCTTTTACTATCTTATAGGGCAATTTCTTTCCTTATTTCAAAAGAGTCTGATAATACATTTTTTTTCTTTAGGAGATGCTTTGCCAAATTAAAAAAGTCTTAAAAGTTTTACAGAAAGTGCATTAAAGTTGTAGATTAACATTGACAAACTTTACACTTATATAATATTAATATATAAAATTAGTTTTACTATACAAGATGATAGAATAATACTGAATTAAGTCCTCTTTTATGTCTTCAGTATAATTTTTTATAGTTTTCTTCATATTTACTAGACTCTATAATTATATTTTGTTTACTCCTAAAACTTCAATAGCTTTGTGAATATGATCTAGTTTTTTTGTGTCTTCTAATTGGCTATTATTTGAGCATATGTTAAGTGATTGATTTTTATGTATGTAATTTTAATAATAAGCTATCTTATTGAACTATTGTTTTTGTTTTTCTATTGTCTCCTTTGTGTCTAGAGAGAGCATTATTAACATCTATAAGTGATGATAATACTTTATCCTTCTTTCTTGATATTTTTCATGGTTTGTATGCATATTTTATTTTTTCATTTTATTGTACTAGCCAGAAACACCAAAATTATTTAACATAATACTGGTGTTAGTGGCTATCTTTTTTGAAAGTGTAGAGACAAAATTAACACACTCAAATATACAAACATGGGATAGTTCATTTTGTAAAGGCAGTCATATTTTATCTTGAGACTAAAAACGCTTAGGGTTGTGTAAGCTTAGTTTTGGGGCAGCGAAACTGACATTAAAATTATAGGTGTGTACAAAAATAGTAAAGCTGACCTCAGGGGAAATCAGTACCTTGGACAGCTCAGAGGGCCCTCTGGGTCTTTGCTGGGAGGATGGTTTCTGTCTGGCTGGTAGTTATTTATTCTTCTTATAACCAGTAGATAAACAGGGTTGATGCAGTTGCATTTGTTTGAAATTCTAGTCTAATTCAAACATATCACCAGCCAGCAAAAATCAGTGGAGTTTTCTGTGAGGCATTGGAATACAGAGTTGTTGGGATGGTTAAATCTTGCCTTTTTCCTCTTCAAGTTTGTCATTTGCTAACCCAGAATACAATCAGCATCTTAGTGCATGGGTAGGCTTTATATATTTTGAGAATACTTTGAAATTAACTACAAATTTTTGCATGTGTGTGTTTCTGTGTGCATGTGTTCATATATTAAGAAAAGCTATCCTAGACTAAAAGATTCTTGATGGAAAATTTATTGTCTCATTCTTTTCTGCATTCTCAGTTTCTAGGACTATGCCTGGCCCATAGTAATCCCTTACCTCATGAATTCATGAAAAGTGGAAGAATAAATGAATGAATAACTTATAAGAGATATTGTTAATTTCTCCCAGTATTATTAGTGCTTCAAATCACAATGATCTTTCACTATATTTTGAAGAATTTTCTAATTTGTCTCCTTCAGTATACTTTTAAATCTTCAAGAGGCATATTTTTAAATATATTTCCGAGATTAATTTGCCTCTAATTAGTTCTTTTTCTCCTTATATTCTATGGCAAATATAATGTAATCATTTATAGCTTATGCCTAATTAGTTCTACTAATGTACTTTGTTGGACCTTTTATTATAAAAAAATAAAGATACAAGAACAAAATCTGCAATATTCACATGACATTCTGAAGTTCTTTTAATATTAAACTTTTCTTTAGTTTTGATAAAGACTGTGTTCTGTTAGGAATCCTGCAATAGTTTGTTCTCAATTGTAGACAATTACCTTATTACTTAAAATATATATATTTTTTATTTTCAGGCAAAAATGAATCTGTTAAGCAGGTAAACCAATAATTAAAACTCTCATATTAATATTCAACTAACTTTTTCTATTATTCTGTTTGCTGTGTTATTTAGCTTCTTTAACAGACATCTAATTTGCTTTCATTTGAAGGATAGCTCACTTTTGTACAAATTTTGGTTTGAATTTATGCATCTGTTTTTTTATCATCATCTTTAGTGTCAGCATGAACATTGCAGGTTTTGTTTGTGACACTTACTCTGTCTAGCCATATCTTAATTTTTTTGTTGTCCTTTTCTGGAATTCTGTGAATGAAAAAAGAAGTACTAATTGTGTCCTCTCTCTAGCTGTTAATATAGCAAGTAGGCAAAAGAGAACACTTAAGCTTCACATAATATCACTTCTAACCCTGATATTATTAATCTTCATTATTTACCATGGAATGTTAATAAATTGATATGTTTACTCTAGGTGAAGGCACTAATAATTAGAAGTTTGCAATCCCATTTAGCTAAAATGTTGACAAGTTGCTGACAGTTCAGAAATAAGTCATTATTGTTAGGAAAGAGGAAATTTTTCACAAGGAAATTTTAATTAGAAACATTTCTTACTTAAGACTATTATTATTAAATAGGCATGGCTATAAAACCTAAGCTATCCCATTTGCTCCTATTCCATTTCTCAGAGTCCCTCAAGAGCTAAGCACAAAGAACAAGCTGTAATGACTCTTTCCTTTCTGAAACACTTGCTTTATGGGAACAGTGAAGCAGGTATACTGAGGCCAATGAGATGAAAATACATAGGGAGGAGCCCCAAGTTCAGGGACTGGGCTGATTTCCACGTGGAGAATTGTTGCAAATTATGAGTGCAAGCTGGTTGAGTTAATAAATCCAATTTTTGTTTCTCTCTGGAAAGATTCAGACAAATTGGTAGAGGATGAGGGCATTTTGAGAGCTCTTATTACAGAGTGTCCTTACATTCAAGTAATGGGGCAAACAACTGGGAACCATAGCAACTCTACTGCTGCAAAGCCAAGCTCTGTTTTTTTTTTTTTAAATTGATACAAGAAAAAATGTAGCTTGTTTAGGATTAAGGCCCTCATCTCTCTCATAAATTGCTGTGGTAGCCTCTATTATGCTTCCACTCTCATGTCCGTGCTATCCATCCTGACATACTCATAACCCTAATATTCTTTTTTTGAAAAAAGTCAGATCATCGCCACTTTAAACGCTGTAGGTTTAAAATTTTTACCAGAGCCTACAAGGCCCTGAGGGGTCTGCCTCCTTCTGACTTTGCTGAGTTCGTCTTTACCACTCCAAGACTTGTTCATTATCCTCTAGGTATCCTGGCCTCCTATCATTTACTCCAAGAAATTTGAGTTTGTTTCTACCTCAGACTTGTTTTTCCTCTGCTTGAAAGACCTCCTCCCATGCTCCACCTCACAAAAACAAAACAAAACAAAACAAAACAGAATATACCTCTTTGGTAGTTCATAGTTCAGAAATCACTTTTTTAGATATGCCTCCTTAACTAACCTTTCAAATTAGCCTCTCCTATTCACTCTCTATCATAATATCTTGTTTTATTTTCTCCATAACTTTTACAATTAATAAGAATTATATTTTTGTTTCCTTGTTTATATTAGGGTTTTCCCACAAAAATGTACGTTCCATGTGAGCAGAACACGGGTCTGTTTTTAAGGATGGTGCCCTAAATGGTGTCTGGCATGTAGAAGACACTCAATAAGTGTTTGCTGTATTTATGGCTGAGAAACAAAATCATAAATAAATAAATATACTGATATTAGCAACCACGTTCTGTGAGCAGTGTAGAATTTTCCATATGCCAGTCACTGATGCCTCCGGAATCAGTTATTTAACAAAGCACCAAATCATTTGTTGATTTCTCTTTGGAAAATATTACAGAAAAACAAAAGGAATTTTTCATGTATTTATTAATTCAAAACCAATTTATGATTTAGCAACAAAAGAAATAGAGGAATCCTGTTCTTCTCTTCCACAGTCAGTTGGTAGAGGCTCTTAGAGATGTCTTGAAGAATAGGAGTTAAGACTGCAGATTCGAAGTCTACTCGGGGAGTAGTTTCAGGCATGTAATGAAGCAAGAGGGGACACGGTAGTTTTAGAATTTAAGTTGCATTTTGGAGATTTCAGGAATCTGGGGATGACTGATGTGAAAATGGCTATGGAGTGGTGGTAAGTTTAGAAAGATGGGGATGAGACAGTTTGGAGGTATTATTAAAACCAGTCACCAACTCAGCATCTGATTCCATATTGGAGACCAAGGCTATAGAACTGTGGTATCTGGGGCAAAATCCGTGCAGAGCGGAGGTGTAAGTGAGGATGAGAAGTAGTATAGAGTATGGGCAAAGGTTGCTAGAATATTGCAGGACACTTCTCTGAACAGTTGAGGAAACCGGCGCTGCACTGGGCAAAGTATAGTGTATAGGTTCAGGAGTCCCAGCTTTGCATGGCCCTTGTTAAATTGTTAAACCTGTTTGATCTCTGGTTTCCAGGCCAAGGCTGCCTAAGATTGGTTCTGAATGCACCATTTGTATAGCTCCTAGGAGCTGTGTTAGAGAAATGCCTAAGATATGAGTAATATTCTGAATTGCCGTTTTAAATCACTCATGATAGCTGTGTAAAGAAAATATTGACATTGCTTGCTAGAGCAGTGTTGTGAAGTGAGCTGTGGAAGAAATTGGATAAGATGTTAGAGTAGGCAGTGTGCAAAAGCTGAGATGAAGGTATAAAGGAGACTGCACAGTAAGATAGTTGGGCTCATCCTCAGTAGCAGATAACAATTTGTTCCCCTCTGCATTGCTAAGGGAATTAAAAACCCTATTCTTGCCTGACAGTTCATGTATCTCTTGAGACAAGGTGGATGCCCATGGGAGGTGACCTTGCTTTGAAAGAGAAGCAGAGCTTGCAGTGGCTACCTGGCTCTGCATCACAAAGCCCTCCAGATATGCCTTCTTAAATAAAGTATTGGATTAACAATTGCTATCATTTATAAGGCACTTAAGATGTGCCAGATATTCTTCTCAGAACATGATTTCATAGGTAGTGTAGGTAGTATTAATTACCCCCATTTTGCAGGTGAGAAAACTAATTGATAAAGAGATTAAGTAATTTGCCCAAGATTACACATTCCATACATGTGGATGCTGGAATTCAACTCAGACATTCTGATGTCAGTGGGCTGCTTGACCATTTTATTCTATATTGAGACCACCCTATTTTAGTAGATCTCATATTTTAGGAGGCATCAGAAATACCTGGAGATTTTATAAAAACACACATAGATATACATGGGCCCTGTCTCAGGGAGCCATCTTTTTGGCCCAGGTATCTGCATGTTTTCCTGGATCCTCAGAAGGTTCTGGTGCACATCCAAGTTTAAGGACCATTGCTTTTGTCTGTGAGTCAAATTGCCTCAGACTGGAACATAGTCTCTTCTCTAACATAATAATGGCAATGAAGCTTACTCAGGATATACTGACAAACTAGTGGGAGAACTGTTGTGAAGACACTTGGTAAATCACTGACTCCCCGATTGGCCAGAAACACCTGGGCAGGTAATTACAATGAACTCCCTGGTTCTCATTATTCTCACCTGATAAATGTTATTGATTACTTGGAGAAATCAGTGTGATTTGGTGGCATGCAGTGATTGAGCAATAATCTAGTTTAAAGTTCACATGCACAGTTTATGCTTCATTGTACATTGAATATCACCTAACTTCTCTGTGCTACAATTTCCACCTGAGAAAAGTGCAGGTGATATCTCCTCTGTAGCCCTCCATGAGGATCAAATGAAGTGGTACCTCTGAGGCTCCTATAGGTGTGCATCACCCATTAGTTGCCTGCCTTTAAAAGTAAGCAGAAATCCCACATGACTTTAAAGTCCAGAGCATTTGTTTTCAGTGATAAAATATGCATTAGTTTTTATTCTCCTGCTGTTATAATATTCAGTCATTATAATCTTACAAAAAGAAATGTTCTTATATTGACTTTAATGGTTATCTCTCAAACTGCCAGATGGTTCCATCAACAACTTAAGAAATTTATGAAATTAATCCCTTCTAAAATTCACATGTAATTCTGTTTCAGTGGCTTCAAAGCACTGCTTTCATTTGAATTCTGAAAAAAATTAGAGAATGATTTTCCTCATAAACTCCAAAATGCTATTTTGCTTGCCTCTTTTGAGCGGTGTCTGATACTGCTACAAAGCGATAAACAAGTAAGTCTGGAGCACAATTTTATATTAGGTGCCAAGGGATTTCATTGTTCTTCATAATCCTAATGAAATTGAAATATCAGAATAAAGGAGGATTGACAAGTTAGCTAAGAAATGACTTAGAGTTATGAATGACTTCTGGATGATACATCAGTTTATATTTAAACCAGATCAGTCACGGGAGCTGAATGAGTAGGATGTTGAGTAAATAATCATTTACTACAATGGATGATATCATGAGTATAAGTTATAATTATAGAACCAGCAGTCAAGGGGTGACTATGCATTCATATCTTCCTCCCCCCACTGGTGGTCTCCCCATTGCATTTCCTGAAATGGCTCTTCCAAACCTCATTCAAGCCCATTCCCACCTGCCTTTTTTTTTTTTTTTTTTTTTTTTTTTGAGCAATCTGACCTCTTACTTTGGTGAGAACATAAGGTTATCCAAGTTGTCCTTCCTTAAAGTCTTTCCTCTCCACCATGCTTCTATTTCTGCACCTGCCTTCTGGGGTGAATGCTGCAGCTTGTTCATTAACCTTATCTCCTTTCAACTCTCTGGGACACTTTTCTGTTTCTTCTTCCTCTGCACCTTTAATCTTTTCCTCTGTATTGACAGTTTATCTCCTACTTCAAAACATACTTATGTTTTTTTCTATTATATAAACAAAATAAGTAAAAAATATTTCACTTGTAAACAATTTAATATTTTTATTACATCCCTTTATCACAAACTCTTTTACTGAGTGGTCTCCATATTCTGGTCCTTGTGACTCTCCATCTCCCCTGTATTGACTTACTGTGTCCTGACACTGTGGCTCTCACACTACAAAATTTCTTCTCCATTGATTGTGGATGACCTCTTAGATACCACTTTCTTGTTTATTTTACTCTTCATCCTCTTTTACCTTCTCTTCCTCATACTTCTCCATTAGCAGCTCTGGCATGTTTGAAAATTCCTTCTTTTAAAACCCTCCCATCATGCTTTTCATGATATTAGATTTTCCATATCTCTATAAATCATAATCTCTTTTCATTACTGGCTTTTCTTCTTATGCCTTCCAAATGTTTACCTTTCTGTGCATTTCTTTTTTGAATGGGCTTATAACAGCAGAAGTTGTTGTCCATCAGAGATTAACTGGAGCTTCTGTTTCTTGTGGTCACTCATGGATACAAGCTGACAGAGAGAGGATGCACCTCAACTCATACTTCTCAAATGTCCAAAGTGAGGACGAGGGAATGTGGAATAACACTAAATAGGGCTTAAAGCTTCCACCTAGAAGAGATTCATACTGTTTTTGTGCTCATTTCATTGGTCAAAGTAAGTCACACAGCTAAGCCCAACTGCTGAGGAACAGGGAAGTGCAATCCTATCACGTATCTTAAGAAAGATCATTGGAAATGTTCAATCGATGGCCCTAATGACTATCACACAAATTGAGGCAAATGTGTGCTCCTGCTTCAGTAGGGTCTTTTTTCAGGCCTCTTGTTTACTTTCTTCTTACCAACACCACCCTTCCCCTTTTTAAACATCACTTCTATGAAGAAGTCTTTGGAATCTATATTTGCTGTCCTCTCCAACTGAATGGTCCATTCTCCAAATTATTATAAACCTTTTTATTGGAATTAGTTTATGAGATTTTTCCTATTTGAATGATATAGGAATTATTTTTTGTTCTTGAGCTATGCCTATTATTACAGATTATTATCTTTGAACAAATCTGGGTCTAAATAATCTTTTTGTAGTACCTTGCCTGCATTAAATGCTAAGTTTATTGAAAGTCTACACTCTAAAAGGGTACATAGTCTATGGTAAATATTCAACAAACTTGCTGAATTATATTCAGGGCACTGTGAATTAGTTTTAAAAATTGAAGGTATAGATCCTGAGATAAAGCAAAGTTCTTTGCTATAAAATATTTGTTTCCTTGTGTTTTACTTTCATATACTGTAATGCATTAATGTGACCAAGAAGATACAAGAAGAAATAAGCATAATAGGTCTAGTGAACTTTCTTTTTTACCCAAATGGCTCCCAAATATTGTGACATATACTAGTGCTGATATGGATTGGCAGGACCTTTGCTGCTTTCGCCTTCTTCAGTCCTATCATCAAGAATGTTATGGTTCCCCAACTGATCTTACAATCCTCTCCCTAAAATTCTTTGAAGGAATGGAGAAAGCCAGGCAACAAAGTGAAATTCGGCACTGTACTTGATCCACTGTTCTCACCAGCATGGGCATGGATATTTTTTGTATGCCTTATCCTATACTCATTTCCAATCTACTGCTTCTGTTTTTTCTGGTCTCAAGGAACCCTTAGAAGAGCATTAGAACTATATTGTATTCGGTGCTATAAATTCGTAAGTCATGTATAGTCATAATACATTGTAATAAGCATATTTTGGACTCAGTTGAAATTGAGAAAATATCGAGTTATAGTAAACTTTTCAAAACCACTAAGAGTACTTTGTGGAATGAAGTGGGACTATAAGTAAGTCAAATAAAGCTCTTAGGTATGTAAGTGCACACACTAGTGGAACATACTCTGAGCTGTGCCATAGTGGAAGCTGGTATGTGGATCAGGTGTTTTTAGTTTTTTAAAGAAACAAAAAGATTTAGACAAAAGAATCAGAATCAAAGTGGCATGAGTGAGATGCCTGAGTAAGAATAGGGAGTATGACTGAGTATCATGAGAGACAGAATTTGCTACACAGAATAGAAACTGGTTTAGAAGACATTTGAACTGATTTGAAAAGAAGGTAGGGGGAGTTATTTGACTCCTGAAAAGAAAATAACATAGTTTTTTTTTTTTCTCTCACCATTTAGAGGCATGCACTAAATGATTAGCCTTATCAACAACAGAAGTTTATTTCTCATAGTTCTGGAGGCTGGGAAGTACTAGAATGATCCAAGCACCAGCAGATTCAGTGACTGATGAGATCCTGCTTTCTGGTTCATAGATAGCTGTCTTCTTATTGTGCCATCAGGTGGCTGAAGGGGTGAGGGAGGGAGTTTTCTAGAGTCTCTTTTATAAGGACACTGTCACATTCATGAGGGCTCCACCTTCCTGACCCGATCACCTCCCAAAGGCCCCACTTTCAACCATCATATTGGTGAACAAGTTTCAACCTATGAATTTTGAGGTGACACAAACATTGTCAGTAGCATTCTCTCTCTCTCTCTCTGTCTCTCTCTCTCTCCCTCCCTGGCTCACTCTCTCTCTCTCTCTCTCTCTCTTTTTCTCTCAGCATCCTATTGGCTCCACCTTTGGCTAATCTGTTGTGAAAATATTGTACTACTATTCATAAAGTTTACCAAATTCCTCCAGTTTGTGAAGCAGATCCTTAGGCACGACAGACGCAAACTCTGCTAAGCTACTCAACAACTTAATTTAGTTTTGGTTCTTTTTAAAAACCACTTGCAGGGGAGGATTTAACTTATTCTGTCAAGTAATTGGTTATTTAGTTGGTTAATTGACATCTTATTAGTATTTAATGATTATAATAACAATAAATTAGTTCTTTTTAAATTATGTATTAAGTAGTATTTATTGCCTGTGTCTTTTCACCTCTATTTCTGTATTACCTCAAACTTGGTTTCTCTATTCTATATCTTAAAGTTAGTAGTATTTTAGTCAGTACAACATTTCTAGTTTTGACATGAAAACCAGTATGAATTTTTTTAAAAACATGATCAGAGTGATTTAGACTGAACAGAAAGGAGAAATTTGATTATGTTTTCCCTGAAATAATTTCTGCTACCATCATTTCTCACTAAATGGATGGCTCCCTATTCAGCAGAATCTTTTATAGATACACATGAATTTCACTGTAAGATCACCATAGTTCCCATTACAAAATTGAGTTCATAAATTTGCATGTTTTTCTTGAAAACACAGTTTTGTTAGCTTGACTTCTGAATAGTTGGCCATTCCGAAAAAAATCAGTGCTCTGATGTCTGAACAACTATATAATTTAATTCCTCCTCCTCCTTCTACTTAAAAAGAAAAAAGATTTAAAGCAAAATATAATTGAATTAACTGTGAATGGCTGACTCTAGTTTATTAGTCAACAATGGAAGGCTCTGAAAATGTGCCTCCTCTCCTTTTCGCTTATTTCTCAAAAGATGCACCTGATGTCTACCTGTGCTACTGTGGGTTGGCAAAGGTGAATTGTGTGTAAGCCAAACAAAAAGCTGTCAAAACTGGCTATCATAGAATGTGCTTGTTCTAAATAGTTGAAATTGACAGAGTCATAAAATCCCCTACTGGTCACTAGGTTATTAAATCAAAAGAAGGAATTTAAATATTGCCTCTGGTCATCCTGCAATAATTTTTTTAAAAAGAACAGATTAAAAAGTCCCTCTTTCTTCCATTTAATTTATTTATTTTTCTATTTCAGTCAGCATTTGACTTGTAGTGAGGGAGTGAGGAAGAGTTATTGCTTGTTAGTACATTGTGCATGGAAAGTCAATTTTTCTTTTGCATGCAAATGGGAAGTAAATCAGTTTGAGTCACTTCACTTAGAGTGGGAACACTATTCAAACAACATTGTCAATATCACACAATACTTTTCAATGCGATCAATTAATTCTTGATGTCATTTTGGGTAATATGTTATTGTAGAATGGTCTCGAAATAGTGATATATAATATGTACCTCATTTCTTTATGTTGTCCTATGGAAGACTTTGAAATGGTGGCCTGGTGAATTAGGTTGACCCCAATCTCAAAGGCACTGCATTGTTAAATAAGTTATGTGGTAATAAAATTTTGTCCTGTTCTAAACTATTAATGCTGTATTGACAAAAAATAGTTTGTTTTCTGAATCAAAATTATAATGTATTTTTGCATCTGGGGTTGTAATTTGATTAGCTATTAATGTTTTCTGATGAAGAAGCCAACATGAGGGTTCTTTAACCAAAAAATTCCTAATAACCTATCTTTAGGTGGGTTATCTCTAATGAGGCTTTCTTCCCACTCTATCCTTGATGGGGCATTGTTTGAGTTCTAAGTGCCTTGCATACGTTTATTATTCCAAGCAGGTCCCAAACTCTACCATTACCCAGTCTATGTGTTTTAAGAAATAATTGTATTTTTCAACCACATTCAAATAAACATTTTTGGTAGTCATTGCAACCTGATTCTGATTATGCAGCATGCAAAATTCAAGGGAATCACATCACCAGCAATTTGCTTCCCAAGTTGCTTTCTTAAATCAGCTTTTAAATAGATTTATGTTGCCTGTGGATATAAAGCAGTAGAGTAAAACTAAACCTTCTTGATTTCCAAATCAGCATTTAAAGAGCTATAATTCATATTTAATGAAGAAAAACAGCTAAATAAGCATCCACAGCATTTAAATAGAGACTTTTTACTCATAAAGTTTTTATCCCCTGCTAAAAGCCCCCTTACAATATCTTTTTATTATACTTTGATGCAAAACGCTAAAAGGAAGTTGGATATTGTTAAATTGCTATTAAATTATAAGAGAACAAATATTAGAAATAAATTTCAGCTCAGTTAACAAGGACAGGATTGGCAATTTTCCTAACTTGTGCTCAATATTTTAGTTTTCAAAGGGAGAAAATGTTTTATTGCCAACAGAACATGAAACAATATTGAGGCCAGATGTCTCTGACCTTCTGTTTAAGAAAGAAAGCACTTTCCATTTCATGGCTAGGCATCCTGTTTATAAATGGCTACCTTGTGGTGAAGACTGACTTTGTTTTACCTGTGAAATTGGGTTTGACCATTTCCCCTGAAATAAAGATGGGTTGTTGAGATCTGCTTGCCTGAAGGCAAAGTAATATAAAATTGATAGCAGAATGCATGTGTATCTAGGGCTTCATCATTGCTCAAGTACACAGGCCTTGAATCTCCATCATCAGAAAACATCCCATCTCTATGTCAAAGCCAAGAGCAAACCCAGCTGAAATGAAAGAATATACTGCATGCATTCCCTTAACTGATTCCCTAAGACATTTTTTCATTGGTTATAGGTCTCAAGTTTGCTTTATATTTGGTCTTAGTTTATACGTCTGACCACTATCAAGGAAGAATTATAAAACATGTTCAGAGAGTGTAAACTATTAGGAATGTTACTTTAAATAGACACTGAGATTTCAGCATGTGTATTTGGCTGCCATATCCAACTATACTTATGAAGGAACCATCCCTCTTCCAGACACAATGAATGTCTTTCGCATTCCGTTATTCTAGCCAAAGAAAAGGATACCATTGGCTGGAAATAAATTCACTCAGTTGTTTAATCAGCTTCAAGTTCAAGAACAGTCCTACTGTAATATGAAAGGCATTTATTGAACTTTTGCTTATGTTTCCAACTGTTTAAGTTCTTGCATGTAGAAATTTGTAAGTCTTATCACTTTGAAGAATAAGAGGAAAAGAGCTTAAGTATTCGTTTGTATGTCAATCTTCTGATATATACTTGCTTTTCTAGAGGGTTTTAGTATCCATAGTAATACTTGCCTTTCCTTTCTTTCTGAGCATAGTTTAGGTCAGTGCCCAAAGACTAGCTTGTCCTAAAGATATGAATCTCCATATACTTGGGAGTAAAATTTAAACTGACTGCTGACTCAGAGCCTCGGGTAAAAGAAGGATGATTGTGAATTTTTTCCCGGATTGAATGTAGTGTTCTATTGATCCCTGGAATGAAATAATAACTGGTACCCAATGCACTGCCTATTTTAATGCAGCAGAACAAATTCAATGAATTGCCCAATTCTCTAGGGCCCTATAGAAAACCACCCAGAGCATAGTTTTAATGGAGAAGTGGCACAAGAAACTTAAATATAGGACTTCCTAGTAATCATCCGTTAAGGCCATGACATCTGAATCATTGCCTCAGCATTACAGAGGGCCCTGATAGTAGAATTTAAAACTGGCCCTGGGTGGTTACTGCTAGATAGTTCAGCCTGCATCTGAAGAACATCTGCCATCTCTTGACCTGTTTGTTGGCTTATGAAAATGAAAGGATCCTGGAAGTGTCAGATTCCTCAATGGAAATTATTCTCATATTCTGCTACTGTTGAAAACATCCACAGCACACTTGCGATGACAGTTAGCTCTGGGCACTTGGCTTCCATGGGTCAGGATAACATTTGTGGGCTGAACTGCCATCTAACAGTGCCCATCATTAGCATGAGGTGGGCCCCTTATACAAATAGAGAACAATTATAACAAGCTCACCTATAAGTGCAGTAATTTGCCTACCCTTCTCATAAAAAACATTTTAGAAATTGCAAAGGTGGTGTATGAAATTGATGACATTATGAAATTGATGACATTATGATGTGTATCTGGGACTTTGATACTCTGAGTGATGGTATGCCATATGTATCTTGAATCTGATTATGAAAATTATACATGTTCGTTGTAGAAATCTGGAATTGTCTTACATCTTAAGTTATTTCTTATATATGTCAGAAATATATGGGAGACATATGTGGTAGATATTTATATTACAATATGTATATATACAAAATTTGATTTTTTTGCAATGTTTATATATTTTACATGTTAATAAATATACTTCTATACTACCATTTTAAATGCTTCATAGCATTCTATATTGATATAACATGATTTATTTAATCAATTCCTTACTTACAGAAATTTAGATTGTTTCCAAATATACAGCACAACAAATAATTCCTATAATTTGAATAACTTCATAGAAAACATTGTACAATCTCTGCCACTTTCTCAGGATACTTTTTAAGAGTGGAGGGATTAGAACAACTGAGTTGCTCATTATAATGATTCTTATATGTATCGTCAAGTTATTTTCTAGAAGGGTCATACCAATTTTCATTCCTGAAAACAAATTATGAGAATTTCTATTTCCTCATTCTTTAGCCAACACTAAAAATTCTTATTTTAAAAAATTCTTCTCTAATTTATAGACAAAAAATGTAATTTTATTTTTAAATGTGCATTTTTGATTACTTAAAATATTGACTGCTTTTCAAATGTTTATCTGTACACCTTTATTTACACATCTTATTTGGGGGCACTGTCTGGTTCTGCCATCTGCCCGAATCTTTCCTACAGGATGTTTGCTTTATTCTTATTAATTTTAAGACCTCTTTATATATTAATAATATCAATACTCTTTTATTGTCATATGCGATAAAACTTTTTTTTTCTCTTCTCAGTTTGTGTTTTGGGAAGGGGCATTTTCCAGCAGATTTTAGCTCCTATATTTTTACTTATGGTAGTCTTAAATGGGGAGGCACACTGACTTGGGACAAGGAAGTCAAGTCAAAGATTGTGCTGGACATTGAAGAAGAGTGGCATGAAGAGAAGTGGTAGCGGGCTGGAGTTCATGTTTGTACGTTGTGAACTCGTATGTGGTGGCAACGGATTTACTGTATATTCTTACATGATCATTTGAGCGTCATAGAGAATCTTTTCTAAAAACAGTAATTTGTGGTGGGACAGATTAACAGGCAAGAGATAGGTCAGGTTAAGGTGAGTGAGCCATTCTGTGTGATTAAGGTGATTACTAGAGAGGTACATTAACTCTCAAGGCCATTAAACTTCCACATGGCCCATTGCAGTTGGAATTTACTAGTGACCTTTAAGAGTTGGTAAACTTTAAAATGTAATGTTTTAGAGAGATTTACTCAAAGGCGGCCACCCAGTGGGGCTTGGGGTGAGTGTGTGGCCTGTACACACTAGCTTATTGTATCCCATATCCTGGGCTGGCACCATTAATAATGATCAGATTACTGAAGATGGTGCCTTTGGCCACCAACAACGTCTGTCTGTCTGTCTGGTATGTGTTTAGGAGTTGTTTTTCTCCAGACCTAGCCTTAATCTAGCTGGAGAAAGCCTTGTTTCCTCCTGGGAGCCTTGTTTTTTTTTTTTTTTTTTTTCTGTTTTTTTAGCTACACTGCTTTATCTATTATTCCAAGGACTTTAAAACCATTAGGGAGATGGATATTGCATGTTCTTTCATAGCAAAGAAATTAATTCTAATCAAGAGGATGTCACTTTTATTCCACACATTGAAGGCTGGAATGTTGAAGACTTCACTGACAGCTTTCACAAGCCCATCATTTAAGATAATGGATAAAATGGAACATTTTATGCAGAGTTTATTTCTTAGCATGGCATCGCCACGCTGACATCACTCATGCTAATGACACAAATGTATAGTCAAGGGGGGATAGATTAACAAATGTATCATGATATTTTTATGGTAACTCTTTAGTAAGTTTTTTATTCCTTCTCTCTTCCTCCTTATTAGGGCAGATTCATTTTTTTGATCACAGCATGCAACCCTGGAGAAACACTCTTGGTAGCTGAAGTGGGTACTTCACAGGGGTGTTGTGAGGACTGAAAATGATAAAGCCTTGGAAAGGGCTTTGAAAAAATTGTAAAGCACTTTATAAATTATAGGTACAGAGATGATTATTTCCAGATAAAGTACAACATCTTGGACTTTACCCCAACTTTTGAAGAGATCCGTACCACTGCCAGAGATAGAATGAATGATAACACTGATGAAGGTGAAGAGAAAGGATAAAAACCTCAGGACAGGAGAAAAATATCTGCTAAAATCATTAAGCATGAAGAAGGGGAAATTTTTGTGTGTGTGGGGGAGTGCAATGTAGTTGCTTTGTTTTTGCTTAGACATCTGTATAGCCCTTAATCACTACATGAAGCCAAAAAGTGCAATAAGTTTTTAATGTTGCCCCATTTATCATGCCCTTCCTTCATGCTGTTGAGTCAGCATGATGCAAAGGAAACAGCCTGCAGTGCAAGTCCAGAGAATTGAGTGTGAGTCACAGCCGTGCCACCAACTAGATTAGTGGCACTTGGAAATCTACTTATTTCATCCAGTTCTCTATCTAAAAAGGGATGTTTGAGGAGTATTTATTTTCTTAGTATTTCTAAGGTGAGATATATATATACAATGATGGCAGTTAAGATGATTTTAGGTGGTATATGCAACATGTAATTAATAATTATTGTGCACTTATTTCAATGCATATTAGAATAAATATTCATATATAAAGCACGTAATTTTCTGGCTGTTAATGCTAAGTAAAAAAGTGAGAAATAAAAAAGTTTAGTAAATAATAGCATTGATGGGATGTGTATATGGCAAGATTCATGAAGGAAGGACATTAGGGAAATGCTGGGCTAGGTCATCTGTAGTTTCACATTAATCTCTAACATTTAAGGTATATAATTTCTTAAGGGAGACTAGAAGGTCAGTGGCAACCTTTACATGTTCTTCTCAACCTTTACATGTTCTCTGTTCATTTCTATAGGCTTCTGGATCAGATCGAACCATACAGGCTTCTCCATATGGGCATCAATCACTCCAGGAATTGCAATATGATTTTAGACTACAATGAGTAAGTTCACATGATTTTTAATACACATTAGTAGGTTCAGAACAAGCAAAAGGGAGGAACTGGACCTGGTGACAGGTCAGAGCTCGAACAAACTTCAAATGCACAGACCAGTTCAGGGGCTGCTGATACTCTTCATGTTAC
This sequence comes from Mirza zaza, assembly GCA_008750895.1. Classification (NCBI taxonomy): domain Eukaryota; kingdom Metazoa; phylum Chordata; class Mammalia; order Primates; family Cheirogaleidae; genus Mirza; species Mirza zaza. The sequence goes on from VSMD01020575.1 coordinate 133,579, forward strand.
TTTTGTCATATCCTGTCTCTCGAGTTACCTCTGCAAACAAGGCTGCCTTGTATATTGTGTGACTTCACCCATCCAGTGGGTTCTCAAAAGTCAAGCCATCCCATTCTGGAAAAGAGAATATAAAAAGGCCACCTAAAGACCCTTCTTTTGCCTTCCTGTGCCACTGTATTAAGCCAGATATTTTAGAGAATCTCTGCTCAAAGGAGAGAATTCTTAAAACGTTTTGGGTAGTACTTATGGGAAAATTTCAACTAACTCTGGGAAATGCTTCAGAATATCCTGAGCCCCTGATATTATTGCTTTATTATTCAGTGATGAGAAAGCAATGATGCTGCATTGCCTCCTGCTGAACCTGAGAAGGAAATGAGAAGGAACACCCACTGGGTTGCAGTCTATTTGTCAATAGTAATCAGGTGTTTTATAGAACTCTTACCAAAAGTAACAAAGTTACTTGTATCCAATAAGAACATTTCTTTCTAGAAAATAGAATTATAATTGAAAAATTTCTTGTTTGTTTTGCTCTTTCTATTGGATCTATCAGGCCCATTAGCAGTAATTAATGCTGTAGATTGTAGAATTTCAATGCCCTTTCAATGTTCCTCAAATAAAACATAGGCAGAACAAAATGTGACAGGAATTGTATGAGTTTTCTCAGGATTAGAGCAGCTTTTGCAGAAGCTCTGTCACTGACCTCTGGTTGCATTAGTGAATAGAGCATGGTTGCAGGACACAGTGGTTCAGATACTCAGTGAGTACTCTGGTAACCTGCTAAGAATAAAATGAAATTATTTACATCTTCTCTTTTGGGGATAGAATAGCAACTGTTTCTGCTGTCAAGGAAAGATCTTTTATAATTGACATGTTCTGCTCATGCCTTTATCTATTTGGACCCTAATCATGCAGGAAAGACATGCAGGACCCTAATCATGTAGAGTGGTAGTTAAGAGACCGGTCAAACAGACCTGCCTTCAAATCTTGGCTCTACTAGTTACACTTAACCCAGGTTAAGTGTCTCTCCTTATATCTGCTTCTTCCCTTGTAAGGTAGGGATAATAAGAGCATCTAACACATAGGTTTGCTGGGAAACCTATGTGAAATGAAATATCAGATGTCTCTATGTACCACTTTGAATCCTTTTAATTCCATTTCTTACCCATACTTCTGGGCAAATTCTGTGCTGATAACCTTTGCTTCCTGTTTGGGGGTTCCTCTGATGTCTTAGACGTGGAGAATCTGTGAAACTTATTTGGCACTTATATCTGTATAAGCTGGGATTGTGAGTTGACTCACCTAAGAATATTGTTGATCAATATGGGACTGCAGTCATGGATAAATGCCTCCCAAATTAATTTTTTGGGCAGTTTTAAGCTACATCCATAAGACATTTCAGAGGGTCCTGAAGGGTGTGGTGGCCAACTCAATAACACATCCTTATATTGGCTTTTCCTTAGTTTCCTGTTTTACTTTCCTTGCCCTTCACTTTTTATCCCTATGGTAAAGTTCCCAAATAAGCGACCTGCATGTGATCCTTTGTCTCAGGATCTGTTTTCAAGGGAAACCAGATAGTTGGTGCCAGAAGTGGCCACAAAAACAGACTATGGGCTTCTGAGACTAAGTCATCTGGTCAACACAGGAAGGAGCATCACAGCTACTAAGACTCTCCCAGTGGTGAGTTAGGATGAGGGGCACATAGAAGGGAAGTGTTGGGTTATATGGTAACTATGGCACTTTAATCATATGAGGGTAATGGTAAGTCTAGGGTTGGTGGAGTTGTCTAGCCTTTGTTTAATTGCTCTGGAAGTCCTGAAAAATGAAATGACAGATTTAGATCAGTTAATTAGCTTTCAGAGCTGGCATTGATTTAGTAGAGCTCCTCCATGGTAGAAGTCAAGAAACCATGGTTGCTTAAGTTATTTTGGGATGAAAACCAGGTTGAGGATATACTTGTAAGAATGGCAGAGGAAAAAAAAGAGACTTAATGCACAGCCTCTCCAGGGTCCTAATAAGAAAATAATGGGACCCTGAGACAGGGAATGGAGAAGATAAGCCTGAAACTCTTGAATGATGATAATCAAGCCATAGCTTCTGGTGTGGGGAACTAGTTTGTATTTGAAATAGAGTGACTAGTAGACTAATAGGCTCCAGTGAAACTGAATACCTGATCATGGGACAAGTGACCACATAACTACAGCTTCTCTCATGAGTTAGACATTATTAGTTCTATTTAGCCATAAGGTTGGACAGCAACCAACTGTGAGATGGACACAATATCTGGGATTGGGCCAAGCAGGTCCAGTTGGCACGGTGAATTGCATGGGTCTTTAGCCTAAACTCCCACGCACTTATGTCTCACTCAGCTCACAACTCATAATGGAGATTTTCCTAGAATCAACTGACAGGAGAAAAATCTCGGGCTTGGGTCACAGATGAGTTTTCTCAATATGGTTTGTACTGCTTAAGGTGGACTGCTACTGCACTGTTACTCAACTCAGGGGGGGCACTAGAGGTGTTGTGAAAGGAAATCATCCCACTGGATAAAAATAACATTTGGCCATTCTATTTGTATAGATGAAGAGATTTCCTAATGTAGAGATTTACATGGCCCCAGAAGCAGTGGGGAATGGCTTAGCTAGTTAGTCTGGGAATTGGAGGGAAGAAGACTGGATGATCTGAGGAAAACAAATCTGTGGAAGAGCATGAAGATGGACCAATGCAAGAGGGCACAAAATGTGGAGATCTTTGTGTCTTAGAGACAGTTCACCATGAGGAGGCATTAAACGCTGGATAGTATAACTCACTCTGTAGATGTTGACCATTCTCTGTCCTTGGCCACTCCAGTGGTGCCACATGTAGTCAGGAGCAGAGTGGCCATACTGACAGGCATAGGGATTATTCATGGGCACAGAAGCATGGGGTCCGCCTCGCTAAGGTGGATCTAGATTTTACCACTGTTCAGCATTCCATCTCTCAGAAGCAGGGATTGGTGCTGTACTCTCAACCTAGCACCATTCTTCAATGAGACTATTAACCACTTGGAAGTAGGTTAATTACGTGCCAACCTTTCGAAGAGGTATGGCAGTGGCCAAAAGATGATGGGATTTGTGGGTTTTGCCTCATTCTCCTGAAGAAGCCAACCTAACAGAATGTTGGAATGGCCTGTTAAATGCTTAGCTTTGGCACATGCTCAGGGACATCGCACAGGCTCAGGATGCCATCCTCTAGATGAGGTATGAGTGCTAAGCCAATAATCAATGGTGTGTTGGAAATTTGGAGGGAATGTGTAGTGACTGAAAGGTTTGAGTCCTGGATGTCTCACCAACATTACTTAGGAAAGGCAACTAACTTCACCTTCCAAATCCCTTTCATTACAAAATTTATTAGTTCATTGATGCAGCTATTCTTTAAAATTTATTGTTTTTTGATGTAAAACTTCAGGAAAAAAAGAAACAACATCTTATTCTTGAAATAATTTCTTTTGACATACAAAAGAGTAAAACATTTTTATGGTAAAATTCAAATCACACTGAAAGACATAAAATGAAAAAAAAAATCTTTCCTTCTTAACCCAATTCTTCTCCCAAAAGATAATCCCTTAACACTGTCTAACAGCTTGTGCATTTTCTATCAGAAAAAATTATGCATAACAATATCCCCAGCGTGTATGTGTCTTTTAAGGAAAAATTTAATAAGGAAACAGTTTTACTACATACTGTTCTATACCCTGCCTTTTTCATATATCTAGAGATATGTCAGTGTATTCATTTTCAAAAAACTACATAACATTTTATGTGTTGTATCATAATTTAGTCAATTCCTGTAGATAGACATTTAAAATATTTTGTTTTTAGTATTTTTCCTTTCACATTCTACAATGAATATTCTTACATAAATATATTAATTTGTAATTTTTGAGTCAAAGGGTATGTAAACTTTAAATTGCTTATTCAACAGGTTGCCATCAATTTATATTTTCATCACACATTAATTACCTCTTTAACCATGTCATTGCCATTACAGAGGTATGGGAAAAAAATGGATTGAATTTTGATTAGCATATACTTACTGGCTGTTTTTCATCTTATCCTCCCTTCCTTCTCTCCCTTCTTTCCTTCTCTCTTTGTTAAACAGTCTATTAATAGATATTCCTTGCACATTTATTTCTTGGTAGGCATGCCATTTTCTTATTAATGTAAATAAGTTCTAAAAATTTGAAAAAATAGTATTTTGTCACTTATAGGTGCTCTAAATATTTTGGCCTTAATTGACCTGTCGTCTTGACTTATTTATACATCCACGACACTATCACCCACCACAATAAAGATAACAAACACTTCCATTACCTTCACAAATTTCCTCATCACCCTTGGTAATCCTTCCCTTTCTCTACCCCTGTCCCTAGGTAGTCACTGATAGACTTTCTATCACTGTAGATCAGTTGGCGTGTTCCAATGGAATCATACCGTATGTACTCTTTTGTGTCTGACTTCTTTCATCTAGAATAATATTTTTCAGATTCATCCGTATCATTTAATATATAAATAAATGTATAGCTTCTATATGGTATTATCCTATATGGATACGCCCTAATTTGGTTATCTATTTACCTGTTGACAGACATTTGGGTGTCTCCAGTTTGGGCTATTACAAATATAGCTGCTATGAACATGCTCAGGAAAGTCTTTACATAAACATATGTTTTCATCTCTCTTAGGTAAATACCTAGGAATGAGTGTTTGACTGGGTCATATGTTAGATTTATGTTTAACTTTTATGAGAGTATCAAATAGTTTCTCAAAGTTGTACCAATCTGTATTTCCATTAGTAGTATGAAAGTTCTATCTGTTCTACATCCTCACCAATACTTGATGTGCATAGTATTTTTATTTTAGACATTCTCATGAATATGTGGAGGTATCTCATTACAGTTTTAATTCACATTTTTCTGATGACATAATTACATTGTGCATCTTTCATGTGTTTATTGACCAATCACATATTATCTTTGGTAAAAAGTCTATTCAAATCTTTTTAAAATCAAGGGATTTTTTTCTTGTTAGTGAGTTTTCAGCATACTTTATATATTCTGAACATATGTGGTTTGTCTTGTGTATTTGTTGTGAACATTTTCTCCAAGTCTGTGGCTTACCTTTCTTAATGGTGTTTGTCAATGACCAAACATTTTTAAATTTTGATAAAATATACTTTATCATTTTTTTCTTTTATGTTTTGTGTTTTTCTGTATTCTACTACAAAACATTTTTCCCTAAGGTCATAAAGATTTTCTCCTATGCTTTTTTCTGGAAACTTTATAGTTTGGGTTTTACATATATTTCTATGTTCCATTTCAAGTTAATATTTTGTATATGATGTTAGACAAGTGTTAATCCTCATTTCTTTTTTCAGATATTCAGTGATTTAATATCATTTGTTTAAAGACTTTCTCTTTCCATTGACATACCCTGGCGCCTTTTGAAAAAATCCATTGGCCACAAATATGTGGGCCTACTTTTGGACTTTTTATTTTATTTCAGTGATCTAAATATTTATCCTTTTGCTGATACAAAACTGTCTTGATTGTTGTAGCTTATACTATGTCTTGAAATCAGGTAGGATAAGTCCTTTAATTTTGTTCTTCTTTTTTAAAAATTGCTTTTATTCCAGGACTTTTTGCATCCCTAAATATATTTTATAATCCGTTGCCAATTTCTACAAAAAGTCCTTGAAATTTTGATGAGATTGGCCACATTTTTAAGAAAAGTTTTGTGTTTTCAACTTTATCTTTTTTTATTGCATTGTAGGTTGTATTCCCTCCAAGAATCCTGTTTTTTTTAGAAAAATGTAATTACATTTATCAATATTTACTTCTATAAATTTTATTTAATTTTTTATAGATGTATATGCATATTTATGCATATGTATGTATATATAGAGAGTTTCTAAATGGTTAGCTAGTTGTCCCAATATCATTTATGAAAAAAAAAATCTTCTTTTGAGTTGAAATAGAGTCAATTTTATTTTCGTGTGTATTTATTTTCCTCTGTTTCTTAAGCAAAGCCCTGTCCCCAAATCTTTTAATGTTTGAAAATAATATGTAATGTATAATGTCTACTTTTTATACAATAATGCACTTAAAATCAATTATTAATTTGTTTCATTGCTATTTTGCTTGATACATGTTGTATTTCTGTTTGGGTATTAAGACCTCATTGCTATTCAGCAAATAGTTTTCTTTTTTTTTTAGATATGAATATATCTTGAGATTTATTCATGATGTGATACAATCTTTGTTACATCAAAAGCACAGATAATAGGTAGTAGTTGTATACCATGGCCTGATCATAAATGAACCACACAGTGTTTCCAGTTAATTAGTGTTTGCAGAAAGGCTAAGGAATGCTTTATGTAGGCAGTTTCACTTAGAATATTGGGATGTTAGTGCTAAAAGGGAGAAGGAAAACTATAATTTCTAAGCTTTTATAGTTGTAGGCACTATGCCAGGTACTTTAGTGGCTTATTTCATTTAATCTTTACAACAAATCTATAAAATGGCAATATTAGCAACATTTTACAGATAACGTTACAGGCTAAGAGGTATACATTAAGAAACATGCCTAAGGTCTAAACAAGATTTTAGCTTGGACTAGAATCTACAATCTCATACTCTTTTAATATTGTAGCTGCCTTAGAGAACACCTAGAAAAACCTATTTTTATTATTATTATTATAAAGGAATGAACTTGGAGGAGTTGTTTCTTGCTCTTCATTTGTAAAATGAATTCAAGGCAGAGCCAGTACAGAAACTCATTTTTCTGGTTCTTAGTTTCTTATAATTTTACATTGTCTATTTCATCCATGAAATTATAGCAGAGTCTCATTGCCTGATTTTTAGCCCAGCTTTATCATTTTTATTGTATATGTAATTATGGAAATCTGCTTAATGGGAATATAAAGGGAATTTACCTCTCTGTGATATTGTAACTAAATACATGTAAAGAACTTGTACACATAGTAAGTGCTCAGTGATAAGTAAATTCTACCACTGAGGGCAACCCTAGGATCACGTGTCAAATCACTAGAATAATCAATGTCACTCTGTAATACACGCACCATGTATTCATTTTATTTATTAGCATTTCTATGGAATATTTTTATATTTTTCATCACATCTGTCATTCTATCAATGTTTGCAAGCTAAATTGAGAAGGAAAAAAACTTCTAGAAACTGTGTTGATGTGAAAGGAGTGTAGATAAGTATTCTAGAGAATTCCTGAAATCATGTTATTTGGTGCAAACTATCTACCAAGTCTATGTTAAGTATAAGGCTTACAGTGGGATAAAGAAAGTAATTGTTTAAAGGACCATGCCTCATATAGCAGGAGCAGATAAACTTAGAGCCACATACTTTCGTGACTGCATTGAGAATGTCAGAATCCTAAGCTACCTTGGGATACTAGTACAGAGTTCTAGGACAGTTTGTGTATGCAGCAGTAATACCAGAGGAAAACAAATGTTACCATTCATATGTGTATCAGGACAAGAGCCAATTGCATCCGTATTCTTAGGGAGCTTGGAAAGTACTCTAAACTGAGATTTAGGGGAACTACTTTTAAATCTTGACCTTGATGCTAACTACTTTTATTCCTTTGAGAATCCATTTAAACCTGTATTATCTAACAGAGTAGCCACTAGTCACCTGTGAGTATTTAAATTAAAATTAATTATAATTAAATAAAAGTAAAAACTCAGTTTCTCTGTTTCATATGTAGATGTGTCTCATTATCCTGCCATGCAAAAAGTGCTCAGTAGTCACATGTAGATAATGACTACTATATTGAACAGCCCAGAAGAACATTTTCATCACTGTACTGAGTTTTATTTGACAGCACTGAAGATCTTTCTGGCCTTGATTTCTACTTGGGAAAAATAAGAGTGTGGACTCCTTGGTTTCTCCTAATCTAACGTTCTAAGCCTGACATGATGACAACTTACACTGGGATGGGTAAACTTATGGTCATGTTATATTATAATCTCCATGAAGATTCTGGTAACATCTGCAAATTAAATTTGGAAGAATTCGGTTGTAACTGTACTGTCACCAGTGATCACTACCTTTTTGCTGCCTTCTATTCCTCCTCCTCCTTTTATTTTTCTCTTTTAAGATAAAGGCTATTTGTTCAGAACCATAAAGGCAGCCAGTACATTCCACAGGTAGCAGGTTACAAACAGCTCCTGAATCTCAATGGCTTAAAACAACAGGTTTATTTCTCTCTCATGTTAAATATCCACTGAGGCTGGGGTGGGCTCAGCTTTGCATCATCCTTATTCCCGGATCCAGGCTCACAGAGTGGCTCTTCTCTGCAGCAAAGAAAAAAGAGTGGTAAGTCTCAGCCTGGCATTTAAAGCTCTTTCTTAAGAGTGCCATGTGTCACTGTGCTCACATTTCTTGACCAAGATGCATTTGTGGCCACATACCATGAATACAACTTCAAGGATGTAGGAAAGGACAATGCTTCAATGTCCATGGAAAGCAAAATGGAAACATTTGAGGGAGAGAATGAATGATTACCACAGGATTAATAGGTTACCACTCAGATAAGAATTTAGTGTTTTAAAGGTCATGTCCCATAAAGTCAGGAGCAGCCTTACTTAAGGTCACATATATTACAGGACATACTAACATTCATTAGGGCTCCCACTGGGGCCAAGTGGGGAAGATCCAAACTTCAAGCGAAACAGTTGAGTGACACCAGCTGCAGTGAACTATAGATTTCATGCCTTTGTCCTGCAGATTGTGGCTACGTGGAAATTCTTGACCAGGTCTGCCAGATTGCCTCTTCCTCCTCCTTTTCAAGAGCAGCTGGGCATATATATTGTTATGTGATGCATCTTTATTTTAAAATATTGGCCTAGTATTTGTAAACTTTGTGTGGACCAAAGAATGCACAGTACAATTGAGTTTTGGAATGAAAAGCAGGTAAAAGTAGACAGTAGATTTCAGTAGCCTGGGAGGTAGGAGGTGTGAGTGTTAGTTTTAATAATAGGACAAACTACCTGTGTGACATTGGGTGAGTCACTTACCTTCTCTTTCCTCATCTATAAAATAGGTAGATCATGAAAGACCCATGACAAGGTTGAACATTTTAGATTTGTTCCAGCAGTTTTAGGAATTACCTAGGATAACAAAGTTGTTTGTTCATCTTCTTGAACCTGATAGTGTAAGTTTACTGGAATTTACGCCAAACTTCATTTCCCCATGCCACTAGGAACTGGCAAAGGGGACCAGTGATTTGAGGATTTGAGAGGAAATCAAAGTTTTACAGAAATATCAGTATCCTAGACACAGATTTTAGTCAGGGCTGTGCTAGGACAGCATGATCTCTGAAATCCTTATTTATAGAAAAATAGTGGTACTGTGTAGAGTATCTTGAAAGGTGGGGTGGTTAACAGATCGGGAGTTTTTACTTTGGTATGGGGCAGATTTTGTTTTAAATTGTGCTCTGCTGGTTACTAACTGTATGCCCTGATCTGATCACTGGAACTTCTCTGGCTCAGTTTCTTTATCCATAACATTGGAATGATAAATGATGATATTTACTTCATAGAGATTTGGGGAAGGTTTAACTAGGTAATACATATAAAGTGACTAATATTTAAATTTTCTGAGCTACTATTGCTATTGTGAAGCTCTGACTTCTTCTCCTGCCCCACCCTACCATACATACTTCTAGAACAAGAACATGTGACCCCATAGTTTTTACTGAAACAGTGCTTAATGTGCAACAGAAAAAGCTACTGAGTTTATCACTTCCCAATTTTTTTCTAATCAGATCTTGAGTCCATGTTGCTTTGTGCCTCTCGAATTAGGAACCCAGACAAAGATGACTTTAGGTGGATTTTTTTCTTGGATTTGTTTTACATGAACATATTAGTTTTGAAATTACATCTGTACTAACCAGAGGGGGTTTTCATTGTGCTACGAGTCTGGTAAGAACCTAAAATAACTGCTTAGAGTTTTCAATACCATTGATGGAAATCCAATTGGCATAAATAACTAAGGCCAGAAAAATTGTACTTTGGACTCTGTGTCTCCAACATAGAAAATTTGAAACATATTGGAAATACCAAAGTAAGTATTTCTTGAAATTTATTGAGGTTGTGTTTTTTCTTGTGAAGAATTTGGAGACCTTTGGAGACCAAGGCTAATTGGAATCATTTCAACTTCAAAGTACATTAGCTTTGATTTAAAGCTTTGAAGGTCTCCCTGAAATTTAAGCTACTGTGTCATCATTTTATTTGGTATTTATGTTATCATTGCAGGGATCATAGTTTATCATTGTATAATTGGATATCCAGAAAATGATTAAATATGCCATATCTATGATCCCAAAGTTTATTTTCACTAGAAAAGATTAATTGTAATGTGTTAGATTATACTGCAGTAAAAACTCTTCAAATGTCTGTTACATACACTGTAGGATTCTGAAACTACTTACTTTAAAGATGACTTTGGGTTCTTGTATTTTTTTTATCATAAACACTCTGCTCATCTGTTAAAACATTTGGCTTTTATTATGCTCATTTTGTCTGTAGAGAAAACCTACTTTGTTTCTCAAAGGCAAAATTATGCTGTTTTTTTCTCCTTCAAGTATATCCTGTCATAAATGCTAGGTATTAAATTCAAAAGGAGCATACACTTTTAGAATCAAGTAGAGTTTTAGTTCTACTTTGTCGGAGCTGTGCACTGAAGACAAAATCTATGTAAGTCTTTTATGCAAGGATAATATATTCTTTAAAAAAAGTCTTACTGCCTTCCCCTGATTTTAAAAGTATACTTGTTCATTTTATGTATGTAGATATATCATATTACCCTATCATGCAGAAATAATACTGTTGATTTTTTTGAAAATTTTTTTTTTGTATTTTGCCATGCACATAGCAGCATAAAAATTACAGTCCCAAATTACTCCGAATTACTTATAACACAGTTTTAAATGGGGCGCTGTTTATGTGGCCAAATTTTATTCTATTTTTTCAAATATCTAGATTCCTAGTTGCAAAAGACATTTGCTAGTAGAAACCACAATTCTTGCTTAAATGTCCAGGGATAAAAATTAAGCAATGCATTTTCTTTGCCTTTTACTTGTATTTTTTCCTTGACTAGCTGTGGTTTACTAGGGAGTGAGCAGGGAAAAGAGAAGACACTGAACTTCACATAAGTCAGCGCTCCTATTAAGAGCTCAGAAGCTGGGGGAATGGAGGACAGACGTTAGATATCAGTTGAACAGTTTAATGTAGATGTCAATGACAAAACAAAAAAGTAACAAGTACATAACACCTGTAATGTATCTACATGTTTTATAAATTGAACAATCACTTTGGACTTCTAATATACCAATAAAATAGCAACCAGATTTTAATTGAAATAAAGATAGTTGATCATGTTAAAAATGTAGTCTTGAATCCAAATTTGTTATACCTTTCCTGGGGCAAGTTGTATTTATAGAGATTTAGCTTTCCTTCTCCAGAGTGCTTATTTCTTTTTCAAAATTTTCTAGATTCTCCTCCCATATCCCTTGTATGTCAGGGTGTTTTTGAGGTGCTTCAGTGCATATCATTTCATGTGGATTTCTACCATTGTTTAAAGGGAAGTTTACCTTCCTTCTGGAATGAAGCAAGTGGCTCCATTTTCAAAGCATCATAGGAACGAGACTATTACACTTATTTGAAGCTTAGAAATCCATAGAGTCTAACATAATATACCCAAAGAAAATGAAACCCAGTGATGATGGCATGGCACTGGAGAAGAATTCACTAAACCTGTTGAGGGAACAAGAGATCATTTTGCTGTTGTCCCTTGTGGGTGAATACACTATTCATGATTTTCTATGTTAGGTAGAGTAGCCTTTTCAGCTTGCTGCTTTGAACAGCTAAACTGTTGGCATAAATGAAGTATTTAGAAAACTTAATTGCTTGACTAGTGTCAGGACTTTGTCTCACTAAGTCTCAGGTAAGACCAATTCTTTCAATGCCTATGGCCAGGAGGAGTCTCAGAAACAAAGACTGCAATTAAATTTGTAATATTTAAATCTCCTTGCAGCCTGCTGGGCAACATTCCCAGTTCCCCTGCTCGATTTCCAAATGGCTGAAGCTAGGAATGATTTTGCTTTGACAATCAGCTAATGAGTCCTTGCATCATCTTTCCAGCTACCTTATATGCTCAGTGGAAGTGATCAAAACACCTAAAGAAGATTCACTATCCAAAGGATCTTAAGATTTCTACTTTATGTACATTACTTTGGAATGGAATTAGCTCTTCCCTGTTCTCCAATTCCATATGCTATCTTTGTAAGTCTCTCCTTATCTCTTACTTTAAGCAACCCTCACAATGCAATGACTTCCTGTAAAATGGACACATAAATAAATTGAGGATTTCTTGTTCAAAGAAGAGATCTATAAATTAAGATGTACCGTGCCCATCTGGAGAAGCATTCCTGAAGGGATGAAGCCACAAAGTGAGAAGTTCTCTCAGGGAACAAAAGGTGGTCCATTTGACTGAGGTAGAGTGTGTTAGGGACAAAAACACCGGAGGGTTTGGTTCACTACATATTTGTACAATTTATGTTTTAACTCTGTATTTTATGTAAAATTGTCCAGTATTGGCTTTTACATTTTACCAACACTACCAGAATATAAAAGATACATATTACACAAATGAAACCCACATTAGTTTATAGTACAATCTTAGTATGAAGCCAAAGTAACAGTAGTTCAGTAAGCAAAAATTAATATATGTATAGCTATATAGTCCAGCAGTATAGCAGCAATAATAAGAAATCAAGTTATATATTACATTAATGATCTAGATAAGTTCTTAAAATTCTTAAATAATTAATTCCAAACATTCTTACAGGCCTGGCTAGCTTGGGGGAGATAGCATTCTCTGGAGCCTTCACATTTCCTCCTACCCTGAGCCAGTAGACCACCTCTGTCTCTTCCAACATCCTCTACCTTAGCTTTTTATTATGTAGATCTTCTAATTTAGGTGAACCTTAAAGAGTTTCCTTTTTTCCCTTTCTTTTCTGGGATTACAAAGGAGCATTTTGGATCTAGTCTAGCAAAAATCCTTACTCCTTAGCAGGGGAGAGGCAGAACAAGTAATTTTTTTCTGTCTCTCTCTCCTGCCACATAAACACTTGTTAATTAAGAATGCAGTGCTCTAATGAAAAACACAGGGCTCAAGCCGACTAGGGCTCAAGCCCCCAAACCAACTCTTACTGCTGGGTTATCTTGGGCAAATAAATTAACCACCAATAACTGAGCTTCTCATCTGTCACATGGGCATGATAATCATGTCAACTTCATGATGAGTGTGTGTGTGTGTGTGTCTTCAATTGCAAACACCTACATGAATGATAGTTATTAGTGATTTTCTTTGAAATTATTGAGAAAGTCGGTTCATCATGTTCATTCAGGAACACAATTATGTTCTCACTTTCTAGGAGATCTTGTCCTCACATTTCTGGTGTTCTCCTGTCCTCTCCTGCTCAGTCCTGGGTGGGGGTGTATGTGAGGAGGGCTTGGGGATGCCAGAACACACTTCCTGTTCCAGGCCCTCACTAACACTTTGCTCTTTGGCCCCTTTTCTTGTCCAAGACACGTCACCTAATTTGATCCCTTATTTTTCCTCTTTATAATAATGTCATTATATCTTCTCTTGAGATTTCTTCACACTGTCCTCTTTATGTTGATGGGTATTTTATCCATATAAATATGTGTTACTATTGAAAACTTAACCTTACAGTGCCCCTTCTCTTTCAGCTCAATCTAAGACAATTTAAATCAATGACTTTGATGAAAACAAAACCAATGCAGAAAAGAAACTCTGTGAGCTTCTCCTGTAAAAAGTACTAGCAGAATATACAATTTACAGCTTTTTCTCTATTGCATGGTGAAGGGCCATTTAGGCATGGAGAGTTATGTTTTAAAGTGACATGGTATACCCTTGTGCCCTCTGACATCTATATTAACAAGGTCAAAATCAAACTAGTAACCAGGAAATGTTCATAATGGGGCTAAAAGTGATTTGGTCACTGACCTTATACATCAATTGATATTAACTATCTTAGTCATAGTTTTATCTATTGATATTTCCCAAGGAAAAGACCTGTTTTGAGTCAATGAAATAGCTAAATCCATAACTCTGATGTCATTATTCTTTAATGATTGAGATTTTAATTTAATTTACCTACTACTTTAATTCAGGAAATTAACTGAAGAGTCGATTTGTTTTAGTCAATTTGTGTGTGTGTGTGTGTGTATTTTAAAGCACAGATGTGTAGCAAGGCTTTTGAATTAAAAAGAATATTACTTCACTTCATCTCTGTTTGAGACTTGGCATTTTATTAATATTATAGATGCAAAATCTGATTACATGAGATTACCAAGATGGAAGTCATATTAAGTGAATGGTAGCTCCAACTAGGTCTTGGAGACTTATGCGTGAGGTTCACGGTGGGGACAAAACAGAATCATTTATAGAACCTCATTTCTCCTGGTATTTAATAATTCAGGGAATGGCTTTACCTAGGCTGTCTGCAGATGATATGTGGTTGCCAGGGCATGAGGACAGGGAGCTGCTTGAAGCTCTTATCTGCCTACTGTCTGTTCTGAAAATATGCCTGCCTCCTGGCCTATGTCACAGGAATGCTGTGGCTTTCAGGACTGGTTTTCAGGATGGTGGTGGGGGAAGTCCCAAACATACAGGACACTTTCATGTCATTAAGCTGCTGCAAAGAGGTCATTGCATTGTAGGTATAGTTGACTTAGTTATTTTAGTTGGGGTATTCCTAATAGAGATCTGGAAAGAAAACTTTGCAAATACTTTTTATACAAGCTAAAAATTTCATTTCTTTAGTTTTTTTCCTCCCCTAAATCATTGACTTTGGAGTCAGTCTGACTTATCCTTTTTTTTCCTAGATCAACATCTTAATAGCTGTGTGACCCAGGGAATATTGCTTAAACTCTCTGAGCCCAGTTTACTTATTTTTAAAATGGCACTCTTGATATGTGTGTATTATGTTTTAAATAGAATAACAAGTCTAAACTAAAGCCTGACACACTGGAGGTTTTCAATATATGCAGTCATTTTTTACCTATAATTAGTCTCATCTTTAGTGAATAGCTTGGTTTGACCCTGCAAAACCATTTGTAACACATTTGCTGTAAGCAAGCAGTGCATTTTCTGGGATATTGACTCCATGAATAACAGGAATTCTGAATCAAAGTATTACTTATACAAGATTAGAAAGGGACAGACTCAGAGCTGAGAGCAAATAGATTAATTTCAGTTTCAATTTTTATGACTTTATTGGTATGACATAGAACAAATGGGCTGCCAACGGTAACAAATTGTTTTTTTGTCTTGGGACAGATTTTAAATCATCTCTCCATATCATTAGGTGTCACTCCTCCCTCACTCCCCACCAGAGTCGGTTTTGGCTCTAGATCTTTGATTGCCTTTGTTTCATCAGGGAGGAGTTTTTCTTTCAGAGAGGAAGATGTCTTTTACGTTTAAAGAATCTGCAGTAGAGATAGGGAGAGTTGAAATGTCACAAAGAAAGGTGATGAAAATGATAAAGGATTGAATAAATAGATCTACAGAGACATACTAAAAGAATTCTAATTATTGACTCTCAGGAAAAGATCCTGAGGGTGAAAGGGAGATATACTAAGCCTACAATAGATGACATGCACGTGCTGGCATGTGTGTAGGTGTTTCTGATTCCCCTTTAAGGGAAAGCGTAAGGGATTCTTTTCAATACTAAGAGTAATTTGAATGCAATTTTAAGATGCAGTTCTTGCCTGTAACAGTTAGCAGATACTGGAATTCAGCTAAAAAATAAGAAATTTCCTGTGAGATTTCTTTCTCGAAAGAACTTTGTTGAAAAGAAGACTCGAAATCTTTCTGAAGTGGGTAGAGAGCATGTTGCCCAGTGGTGGATGATTTGGCCATTTTTTTCCCCCAGTATGACCTATGGAAGAAGCATCTAGGTACAAATTTCAAACTGTTCTCTGCTTGTAAATATTAATAGCTTAATTGCTTACAGTTCTGTGTAAGATTTCATTTGCTAAAAGGACTCTGCCGATAAAAGTGTTTAAAACCTGCTGATCTCATGGGACTTGGAAAAGATCTGCCTGCTGAAGGAAATGAACACCATGTGCCCTGCTCTGGATGCCTCCCGGGTGTCAGCTCATTTCCTCGCCACCACAGTGCTGTGAGGCAGGCATTCTTAGTCACAGTTTCTGGATGAGAAAAATCAAAACTCAGAGAAGCTAGATCACTTGTTGGTGCTGGTTGTACAAGCCCATACCCAGCCTGTAGCCTGGTGCAGCCCCATGCTACTCCTGAGCCTGGGCAGCTGGAGGCGTGAGGGCAGGGCTGGTCGTCTTCCCTGAGGACACAGTGGAGGGTGAGGCCAGAGACCGTGTTTAGAGCATGATTTTTGAAGCATGTACCTTCTCTTACATTTTCCCATTTATTTTGAAATACTGTACTGTGATACCTTAGTCGGGAAACTGAGCTTTCAGAAATTAACATGGACATTCAGCTATTTCTGAAAGTTAGAGAATTTATTTTTTATTTTAATTTTTTTTTTGCCTATATATATTAATTTCAATAGATTTAAGGAGTACAAATGGTTTTTTGTTTGTTTGTTTTTGGTCAGATGGATGAATTGTATAGTGGTGGAGTCAGGACTTTTAGTGTACCTATTGCCCAAATAGTGTACATTGTACCCCGTAGGTTATATTTTATCCTTCCCTCCCTCCCACCCTCTCACCTTCTGAGTCTCCAGTGTCCATTATATCACTTTTTATGATTCTGTGTATCCATCGTTTAGCTCCTACTTATAAGTGAGAACCTGTGATATTTGTTTTTTCCATTCCTGAGATACTTCACTTAGGGTAATGACATCCAGTTCCATCCAAGTTGCTCCCAAAGGCATTATTTCATTCTTTTTTATGTCTGAGTAGTACTTCATGTTATATATATACACCACATTTTCTTTATCCACTCATGAATTGATGCGCACTTAGGTTGGCTTCACATCTTTGCAATTGTGAATTGTGCTGCAATAAACATTTGCATTCAGGTGTCTTTATATATTAATAAAATGACTTCTTTTCCTTTGGGTAGATACCCAGTAGTGGGATTGCTGAATCAAATAGTAGGTCTACTTTTAATTCTTTGAGGAATCTCCATACTGTTTTCTTTCAAGGTTGTACTAGTTTACATTCCCGCCAACAGTGTATAAATGTTGCAAAAGTTGGAGAATTTAGTAAAGTAGCAATTATACTGATTTCTTACTTAGTTTTATCATTTATTCAGTCATTTATTCTTCATTTTATAAAATTATAAATAAACTTTTATTGTTAAAGCGTGATCCCTGCCCTTTCTCAATCCATCAAATCATATCTGTCCAGACATAGATTTTTACATCTTAGGAACTTTTCACCACTGAATTAAGCAGAGTTTGAGGACATGTTAGGTGATAGTATTTTGGGGAAAGTAAAGGAGACAATGGAGAAAAAAATAAAGTCACAGGAAAAACTCCAGAAAGAAAAAAAGAAAGCAAAGGTGATGATACTTGGTTTCTGAAGTGAGCAATTCCTCTGATTTCATGCAATATTTTAGAAAGGAAGCCTCTTCAATTCATGGCATTAACCCAAACTAATCCATGGCTTTGCTTGTATTCTTGGAAAATAAATATATTTCAAAACTGTCATCATTAACTATACATCAAGATAAAACTTCAGAACAAAATTAATCTTTATTAAAATATTTTTGCATATTATATTTTTAAACACACAATGAGAAGACTATTTCTGGAATCATCATTTTAAAGGAAATCTGGTATCTACTATCTAATGAAATATGTAAAAGTAGAAATTACCCAAATAATAATAGTGGAATTAGTCTTATGTTAGTTTTATACGGTGGAATACCATACAGCAATTAAAATGAAGCTCTATATCAACCTGTAACAAAAAGAATGAATCTCACAAATGTAATGATGTAATGTTGAGCAAACAAAGCCAGACACCAAAGAGTACACAGTGTACAATTGTACATTGCTATACAGTTGTATTTATATGAAGGTCAAAAACTGGCAAAAGTAATCTATGCTGTTAAAAGTCAGCATACGAATTTCCGTTGGGAGAAGAATACCTAATAGGAGGCAATAGAAGGAGGATTTGGGGGGGTGCTGGTAATATTCTGATCCTTGATTTGGGTGTGTGTTATGATAATGTGTGTTAGATAATCTATTGAGCTATGTAGTTAGGATTTGTGTGTGTTTCTGTTTCTATGCCTTTTCAATTAAATGTTCACTAACAGGCTAGACGCTGTGGCTCACACCTATAATCCCAGCATTTTGGGAGGCTGAGATTGGAAGATCGTTTGCAGCCAGGAGTTCAAGACCAGCCGGGGCAATAAGTAGAGACAGTAAGACCCTGTCTCTATCAAAAGAACTGTTCTCTAACAGTATAAACAAAACAAACTACTAAATGTGACAAACATACTGATGGGATTTAGGGCTCATGAAGAAAGGGTTATCATACTTTATTGATTTTATGATGACTTATTCTAAATTTTGTCTTTAAAATTAAAATAGATATAATAATTCATAGTATCTTATGGTTAGCAGTGGTTTCTCATTTTAAATTTTATAAAAAATGGTGTCTATTAATAGTGTACTAGATTTGCTGAAATATGATATTAGAAAGTCTATTATATGATATAAACAAATGACTAAAACAATGGAGGATTAATATTTGTAGAGATGAATTCATTATTTTCATTTTGAGAATACTAAGGGGAGGTTTTACAGCATTTTATATTTTCACAAAATTTATTTAGAGGGATCAATGTGTAAACAAACCTAAAAACTTTTTAATAAGAAAAATGAAGAAATATCTAATTTACTAGATTTCAGAGAATAATCTAAAAATACAGAATGAAACTAGAATAGTTAAGTAAAATAGAGTAGTATCATCCCCCACATGAGAATACTGTGTATATTAAAAGTAGCATTTTGAATCAGGGTGGAAAGTTCAGGGGCGAAAAAGGAAATGAATGAAATATGGCTGGCCCTTCAACCTGTCACTTTTAGTCATGTTTCCAAGGATTATGCATGAGAGACAGAAGATATCTGGGTTTTGTCTTGTGACAGACAAGGCTGTCAGCCTCCCGTGTCAAGGGTAGCTATCTTTTTAGGAATTGCTAGTCTTTGCCTGAGAACCATTTTTGGTTCTTTTCACCCCAAAGTCTAGGGTCATAGGAAATATGAATGCAGTAGTTCATTAACAGAGAGAAAATCTTAACACTGAAGAGTGACTTAAAAAATGAAAAATACAGGCCGGGCGCGGTGGCTCAAGCCTGTAATCCTAGCTCTCTGGGAGGCCGAGGTGGGCGGATGGTTTCAGCTCAGGAGTTCGAGACCAGCCTGAGCAAGAGCGAGACCCCATCTCTACTATAAATAGAAAGAAATTAATTGGCAAAATAATATACATAGAAAAAATCAGCCGGGCATGGTGGCACTTGCCTGTAGTCACAGCTACTTGGGAGGCTGAGGCAGCAGGATTGCTTGAGCCCAGGAGTTTGAGGTTGCTGTGAGCTAGGCTGACGCCACAGCACTCACTCTAGCCTGGGCAATAAAGTGAGACTCTGTCTCAAAAAAAAAAAAAAAAAAAAATGAAAAATACTTTCTAAAAGTCAGCTCACTACAAATGCTCTATGTTATAGGCCCCCAAATTTAAAAGGATCCTTCCATTCTAAGTGCTGAAATTAACTAATACTCTAAAATAAATGTGATGAGGGAAGGGATTACTTGGGCTTTTTAAACTTGTTATAAGGAAATGATAGGAAGTCCCATTTCCAGAAGAAACTATTTCTTATTAATGGAGTACATAAAACTTATAGAACACTGTACTGATTACTGTCTTGTCAGTTAAAAAAAAAAGTTAGGTCAGGAAGCAAAAAACCCAAAAATTTCAATTACATTTACAGCAGCAGCTGAAGGGGAACAAAATCAATGAAAGGAGCATACTTATTAGAGACCTGCAGTTGCCATAAAACTGAAACTAAATCACAGTGACTGTGTCTGAACTTCAGATAAATTGTTTTGAATTCAGAATGGGAGCCTGGAGAAATAATGGAAATGATATTGCAGTTGGTGGGGAAAAAAAAGTTTAGAACTTTTTATGTCCATTGCTTCTCCAGATCTTATAGATATTGTCAGGATCAGACACAGATTATTTATTTATTTATTTATCTGGTAAATAAATAAAGAGGGGAATTTGTTGTTTCTTCAGCAGATAATTACACCTTCTATGTTGCACTGGCATCCAAAGGATGGAGAATTATGATGCTCAGATATTCAGAGTAGAAGCAGAGCTGACTGGGAAGCCAAAACAAGGTGACCTTTAGGAAGAAACCTGTTCTCTCCAAAGAGAGACAGAGAAGTAAGATGAGAAAAGAAAGTGTGAAGGGCCTGCTAGCTCTGCCCTGTTCTCTCAGCAGAGACACAAATCATCTTGGTCCACAGGGCTCTTCTAAGCTTCATTCTTGTGTCAAGAGGTATGAGACTTTCTTTCTAAACTGCTATACTTCCTTGTTTCCCTGAGCCATGCACTTTTTCAGGTTTGCTGCATACGTGCCTTGGGTGGGCTTCCACGCTTTGGCAAATGGTAATGAAATGCTATCTTTGCCTTTATAGAACACGAACAATTTATCAGGATGAATGGGACAGCACCAGGGGATTTTCTCACGACAAACAATGCTATATAAAACTGCGAACATATCACCGAGGTTGTCATGCCACCGTCTATAAATATTACACCAATAGAGAATGAGTCTTGAAAAAGAGCTTTTCTGGCCTTCAGTGTTCCTCACAATATCTCCTCTGATACTGGGCATGTACAAGTTTTGTTTCATTTAGGGGTCACTTAATGTACTGGTTTTAAGGAAAGGAAGGAGAGGTAATATTAAGTAGAGGAAGAAGTCAGAACAGAGGGATTGTATTTCTATTTTTTTAGATAGGAGTGATTTAAGCATATTTATATGCAAAGGAGAAAGAATCATCATAGAGGTTGAAGACACAAGAAAGACATAATGATTAGTCAATACAGCAAGATTTCTAGGGAGGCAGGAGAGGGCAAGGTCTAAAATACAGTGGAAGAATTGCCCTGTAAGGGAAATGATGGGACTCCAGGGAAGACGAATGCAAGGGAAAGAAGCAGCAGCTTCTCATAAAGGTGGGCCTGCTTTTTTTTTTTTTTTTTGTAAAGAAAGAGGCAATGTTGTTTGCCAAGGGTGGGAGATTGGGGAACTGACTATTTGAGGAGGATAAGAAACATTTGGGATGAGGGACAGAGGGGAATTCCCAAAGGGATCTTTTGTTTAGTTTAAAGTCTAGCTGAGGTGGAGGATCATGCATTTTTAATGGCATCAATACATCCTGCTCTGTGATTTTCTTATCAGAGTTAAATAGGAGTGTAAGAAAGAAGCTGAGGGGTTGACTTAATTTACAGCTACGTAAGCTTGGGGGACAGTGGTTTGATACACTGCTCTTTCCCTAGTGTCTAGGATAGCGCCTGCACAAAGTAGGTTTTTAATATGCATTTGTTGATTGAATAAATAAATGAATAGAATGAAAAGACAAACAGGAGAATTGAGGGTCGTATTGAGTGACTGTCATGTTTTTGCATGGGGGTACAGGCAGGACAAGACATGAAAGCCTATCAGACTGGCAGAACTTATAATGGCACAGAAGCAAATTTTTCAACAATAAAAATACTAAATATATGCAATGTAAGAAGGTGAGGGATCTATAAGTGAAGGAGTTTGTGGCCTACAAGTAGGATAATGGATTTTAAGATTTCGGAGATAGTGTACTTCAATATTGTTTTATCTTTTAACTTATTTATACATCTTGTTTCCTCCACTAACTTTTGAGTTCTTTGAAGGTGGTGACCCTTCCTTTTATTTCTTGTTAACTGTCATAGAACCATATCACACAGTCAATAAAGAATGAATACATGAATAAAACACACATAAAACTGAGCCTCAGCTTCATAGCTGACTTTCCTTTTAACCTCAAGTAATTCTCTCAGCACCACTGAACCTCAGTTTTATCACCAGTAAAGCAGGTGAGGTCCTTTGCTTTTTTTATCCATATATTCTGTGAGGAATAATTCAGTAACACCAATAAATAACTCAAAGTTTTTAGAATTTTTTGTTTTAATACCTAAGTATGAAAACCCCCAATTTATTTCTTGAATATTTATCTTGATTAACATATTTCATATTTTTGTATCATTTTCAAAATATACACCTTCTTGGATTCCATTTTGGAAAAGACTATAGAAATATGTCTATAATCATTCAAAAAATGAATAAGAATTTATTGAACAGCTATTATGCTATTGTGTGTGTAGGAAGTTCCAATTGCAGAAGAACATTTAAAAGCATTAGTCATGATTTCTGAGCTAACACTAATAAATGTAAAATAGTAGTGAACCATATGTGGCAAGGTATTATTACATCCTAAACAGCTTGGTGCATTGCACTGTTCCCGTGGGAGTTTTGAGGATTAGAATATGTAAATAGAGATTCATGGAGAAGGTGAGATTGGACTGAGTGTTGGAGAATGGATGGAATCTGAAAATATATGAAGAGCTAGTCAAAAGGAGTTAGCAAGAAAGTTCTAACTTCACAACTTTCTCGCTCTTTTTGACAGTGAAGGATATATTGGACTTTACAGACACCTGTCTGGCGTTAATTGGACCCAGTACCTGACCCAAATTGAATGGGATTTTCTCTCCTGTGAATTTGTAGTTAGGTTTGAGACTCAAGTTTGGTTATAGGAACAGAGAACATGTAAACTCAGTCCTTATGACTTTCTCCTTCAGAGAGGAGAAAGTGAGGTAGTTTTGCAGAGAAAAGGATGACAAAAGATTGTGGGCTTTGAGAAAAAGAGAGTAGCTGACTTGGGTTTTCAAAGCTTTGTTTCTTTTGGAGCTTATTCCTTACACATATAGAGTGTGCTGTCTTTGGAATCTATGAAATACCCTTGTTCCATATAAAGCAATCCTACTTTTACTCATGCTGACTAGGGTGAGTTTCTCTCATGGTTAACAAACTTTATAAAGATAGGAGCAGCTAACGGGTCTTAGACACTGCATATATTACTATGATATAATGTATGGGAATTAAAACTGAGGTGACATTGCTTTACTGTATGGTCTTCATGCTTAACAATTTTTCAAATGCTTTTTCTGTATCAATTGATGTGATTATGTGTTTTTTTTCTTTGTAGCCTGTTAACATAGTGGATTACATTAGTTGATTTTCAAATACCAAACAAGCCTTGCATCCCTGGAACAAAACTTTCTTAGTAATGAGGTATGATTCTTTTTATATATTGTAGAATTCTATATGCTAATAAATTGTTAATGATTTTTGCATCTATATTCATGAAGAATTTGGTCTTAAGTTTTCTCTTTTGGAATTTTGTCTTTTTTTGGTATCAGGGTGACATTAGTTTCACAAAATGAATTGGAAAATATTCCCTCCTCCTCTATTTTCTGGAAGCGATGATATAGAATTGGTGGTAATTCTTTTTTAAATATTTGGTAGAATTCTCCAGTGTAACCATTTGAGCCCAGAGACTTACTTTTTGTGGAATTTTAAAATTATGAATTCAATTTTCTTAATGGTCACAGGGCTATTCAAATTGTATATTTCATATTGGGTGAGTTTTTATAGTTTATGATGTAGTCATGGTTTATGACTAACATTGAGGAATTGGTCCACTTCATCTAAGTTAAATTTATGTGTGTAGAGTAGTTTACAGTATTCCCTTATTATCTTTTTGATGACTGCAGGGTCAATACTGATATTCCCTGTTTCATTCCTGATATTAATAATTCATATCCACTGTTCTTATTTTTTGTCATCATTGTAAGATGTTTGTCAATTTTATTGGTCTTTTCAAATAACCCACTCTTCATTTCATTGATTTATTCTATTATTTTTCTGTTTTCTATTTTATTTATTTCTGCTTTTATTTTTATTTCATTTCTATTGTTTGCTTTGGATTTACTTTGCTTTTATTTGCTCTTAAGGTGAGATGTTAGATTGTTGATTTTAGGCTATTGCTCTTTCCTAATGCACACATTTTCGTGCTATAAATTTTCCTCTCAACATCACTTTAGCTATGTTCCCCAAATTTTGATATGTTGTACTTTAATTTTCATCATTTAAGCATATTTAAAAAATTTCTCTGGGTCTTTCTTTTTATCCATGGGCTAATTAAAAGTGTATTGTTTAGTTTCCAAGTGTTTGAAGATTTTCTGTTATCTTTTTATTATTAATTTCTACGTTGATTTTATTCTGATCATAGAACATGCTCTGTATTATTTCAATTCTTTTAAATATTTTTAGGTTTTTTTTGTGGCCCTGTAACCTATCTTGGTATATGTTCCATGGGCATTTGAATAGAATGTGTATCATGCTGCTATATGGAGCATTTCATAAATGTTGACTAGATGCTCTTGGTTGGTGGTGTTGAGTTCTATATCTTTGAAAATTTTATGTCTATTTGTTCTATAATCATCAATTTGTCTGTTTCTCCTTTCAGTTCTATCAGTTTTTGCTTTGCAGATCTTGTAGTCTTTGTTATTTGCTTCAGATACATTTAGAATTACTCTTTCTTTTTGGTGGATTGACCCTTTTACCATTATATAACACCCTCATTTGTCACTGGTTATTTTCTTTGCTCTGAGGTCTGTGACATCTGATATTTATATCTACTTCTGCTTTCTGCTGATTAATGTTTGCATGATATACCTTTTGATATCCATTTACTTTCTCTGGTCTATGTATTTTAAGTGAATTTCTTATAGACAGCATAAGGTTATGTCATGTTTTTTATCCACTGTCAATCTCTGTTTTTTAATTTGGGTATTTAGATATTTACATTTAATATAATTATTGGTTTGTTAGGGTTTACATTGCCATTTAATTTTTTATTTTCTCTTTTTTCCGTTTCTTGTTTCTCTTTTTACGTTTTGTCGCATTGCTGTGGGTTATTTGAATATCTTTTAGAATTTCATTTTTATGTATTTATAGTACATTTATATCTTTCTCTTGGTATAGTTTTTTAGTAATTGCTCTACGTTATGAGTCTACTGGTGTTGTCGTTTCACCAGTTTGTGTGAAGTATAGAAATTTGACCTTCTTTTATGTCACTTTATTTTCTCTTATTTATGATATAATTGTCTTAAGTATTTTATTTACATAGATTTAGAACTATATCAGACAGTATTTTCTGCTTCAACAGTCAAACATAATTTAGAAAACTCAAGAAGAGAAGGAAAGCCTATTGTATTTACTGATATTTTTGCCTACTATGTTCTTTCTTCCTTTCTGGTGTTGCCAGGTTCCTTCTTTTGTCATTTTCTTTCTGTTTAAAAAATTTTCTTTAGCAATTATTTTAGGTTAGCTATGTTGACAACATGTTTGCTTAGCTTCCCTTCATCTGAGAATTTTTATTTCCCCTTTATTTCTGATGAATATTTTTGCCTGATAAATATCTGAGTTGACAGCTCTTTCCTTTCTGCACTTGAGAAATATTGTGCCACTTCCTTCTGACATGCATGGTTTCTATGAGAAATCCATTGTAATTCAAATAGCTTTTCCCTATAGGTAAGCTTTTAGTTTTCTCTGGCTGCTTTCAAAACGTCTAACATTCCAAAACTTAATTATGGTGTGTCTTGTACAGGTTTCTGTAAATCTGTCCCCATTAGGATTTACTCAGTTTACTGAATCTGTAGGTTTATGTCTCTTGCTAAATTTGAGAAGCTTTCAGACATTATTTCTTTTGGTGCTTTTTAATCCCACCCTCTTTCTCCTCTCCCTCCTGATAACACAAATGTTAGACCTTTTGTTAAGTCACACAAGTCCCTGAGACTTTGTTCATTTTTCCCCCAGTTTCCTCTACACCATTCAAATTGGGTAATTTCTATTGGTCTGTCTTCTAGTTCAGTAGCTCTTTTGTTCCTTCCACTCTACTACTGAACCCATTCACTAAGCTTTTTATTTCAGTTATTATATTTTTTAATTCTAAAATTTCTATTTGGTTCTTCTTTGGTGATACTTTCTAATTTTTTGCTGAGGCTTTCTAGTTTTTCATTTGTGCCAAGTATATTAGTAATTGCTGTGGAAGCATTTTTTTTTTATCATGGCTGCCTTAAAATCTTTGTTAGATTATTGTAACATCTCATCATCTCAGTGATGGCATCTACTGATTATCTTTTATTGTTAATTTTGAGACTTTCATAGTTCTTGGTATGATGAGGGATTTTTGGTTAGAAACTGAGGAGTTTCATATTATGTTATGAGTTCTTGAATCTCAATTAAACATTTTATTTTAACTGGCTTAACTTTAACTCTCATATCACTCTGATGGGGGATGGGAGTGTGCCACTTCATTCTTGTCAGATGAGGCTTCTCACTCAGCCTCTGTTGACACCCAGAGGGCAAGCTGGCAGGGTGAGGGCATTAGATAGGGGTGGAAGTCCAGGATCCATATATGGTCTCTACTGACATTGTTAGGAATGAAAGTTCCAACTTCTTCCTCAGCATTCTTTGACATCATTCCTGCAGGGCTGTGTGGTGCCTCATTACAGTGGAAGTCTAGGCATTCCACTTAGCCTTGGCTGGTGCATGGGTATGGGACCATAGTTTTTTCTTTGGTGTTAATATTTAGCTAGAGTAGAGTAGCTATTTTCTAAGGTTCTCTATCTTACTAGGCTACCTTTTCCTCATTATTTGGCTAAAGTGAGCAGGCTTTTATTTGTCTATGTTTGTTAGCAATTCTGGTTTAATGGTTTCTTCAGCTCCAAGTTGGGATACATGAGGCAACAAAACAAAACAAACCACCATGCCAATTCCTAGGCTCTGGGGTCCCTAGCACGTCTACCTTCTTCTCTCTACTTTTCAGAATCTACTTACATATAATGGCCAGAGATTTTAGTTGAACTTAGCAGCAGAAACAGTGAAAAGTATGTTCTTCTTTCCCCTTTAGTACATTTTTATTGAAAATTTTTTTTGCCATTTTTAAATCTCTGTTGTGTGTGCCTTGTTAATTACACATTGAATTTATGCTGTAGTCAATATGAAAAATGTCATTAATGCAGATGCCATTGGTAAGTTATTTCTGAGAATAAATACATTTTATTACTTTGCCAAATGGAAATATAGATAATTGGCTCATGGTCTCCTAACATGAGTCTGTGTGATTCTGATAGCACATGAGAGGACTGTGAAGAAGTAGTATTTATTATCAGCCTAATGTAAAACTGGATACAATAACATAGTTCTGCTAGCTCAAAAAAGTTCATTGCCTGAACTTAGCAATTATCAGTGTTGACACATTTAAGAATCAATCATTGGAATGATAGTCTTGTGGGTAACTTGCTGATGAGTCACTGTTGATTTAGGAGATCTAGATCCTGCTTGGAGAGTGCACATCTTATTCTAATATATCCTTTTCTATATTTCTGGAAACATGATATGGCAACTTTCATATGTTTCTTAATGTTGAAGATAATTTTCAGGGTTTTTTTCTATACTTTATTTTATATATCTTTTTTAGTCCCAGTTAGATTTCATCTGAAGTTGAACAAGACTAAATATGCATATTTTATTCTTTTAAGAGTCAAGTTCTAGTGAAATCTTAAAATTTATTTGCAAATGTACTTCCCTGGGTTATATTCCAAACAAAGTTTACTTGAATTTATATAAGACCATAATATTTGTCTTGAAAGATCTCAAGTCTTAGAATTGCTAAGAACAGATTCACTGAATTTCCCCAAGAGTAACTAATTCTAGGTATACGTCCTAAACCAAGAGACTCAAATCTTTCCTGTTAGCTCATTTTCTCTGGAGGAAGCCTTCTAACTTATTTTCCATCTAGAAGACTTTGCTGAGATGGAGTTTATAGCGTTGCATCCTCATGGCATATATCAGTGTCCTGGCATATAACCTGCCTGCAAATAGATTTCATCAGAACTAATGGGAAGATGAATGTGTTTACCTCCGAATCCAGCGCTGCTCCTTTCCAAAATTGCTCTGTCATTTAGACACAAGTCAAAGGGTAAAATTGCACTATAGACAGATTAGGGATAACCAGGATGCAAGTTTATTAATTATGTCTTCTGTAATTAAAATGAGACATCAGAAAAATGTCCTAGGCCTTGTACTAGAAGAAACACCCTCTCCATATTGCAATTTGTTTTCTGTGATGTGGACTGTATCTCATGCATAAATGGATTGATAGTTTCACTAGTTGTGTCAAAAGCTCTATGTTCAAAAAGTAGTAGATGATTGTTGGGCTTCATGCAAGATGTATGGTGTCCCATGCCGGTAACGCCATGCTGTGTTAACCATGATAAGATTTATTGATGACAACTGAGGAGCAGAGTATTAGAAGGCAGCCCGAGACCTTAAGCCTGGGTAGTTGTTCAAACAAGAACATTGCTCACAGCAGATTGGGTGTGCTACAAGGAGCTCTCCAATGGGGGAAATGCCACTTCTGTACCAACTTACATATGTTTAGGCTGCTCCAAGTGTGTGGGAAGGGAACACTTAGTTCACTAGGAAAAACCTGCTATGGGGCATCTCCAGGCCAATAAAACAATATTGGGGGACCCTGGGAGCTCATCTTGGGAGTTTGCATGACAAGGACACAGACATCAACCCAAGGCCTTAATACCTTTTTTTCCATCTGTCCCATCCAGCTTGGCTGTCAGTTCCAGGCTTCAGGGAAGGAGAAGAGCAGGGAGGCCCTATAACTTTTCTTCTGAGATCAAACTTTTAAATACCTTAGAGGATAAAAATCATCATCCACAACGGAGACTCAGATTTTCTCAGGCTTCTAACCTTAGACCTATGCTATTCCTTTCTTGACACATGACATGGAGCTCTCAGGGGAGCATCTTTCTCTTGAGTAACAGGCTGATGCCCCATCTATCTCCACTTCTAATGAGCTCTTATGTCAGATGTGGGTTGGCTTTATATAAGACATTTTATTTAGCTTTTGTTTTAAAGAAGGAGCATATGTACGATGGCCACTTATTTACCAGGCCTGTTAGACACATCGTATGGATTAACTGCTTGAACTTTCATAATTCTAAGATAGTGATATTAATTTACTTAGTTACAGATAGAGGAGCTGTGACTCAAAGTAGTTCAATACTTACTCAATGTTAGCTGGTAACAACAGCATGCCAGACCAGAGGAGGAATAGGACAATGGTAAGAGATGAGGCCAGAAAGGAGGGATAGGGTAAGACCAGGTAAGGATTTACATTTTATTTTATTTCATTATTTTTTTTTGTTGCATTTTTTCCAGCATATTATGGGGGTTCAAATGTTAAGGTTATGTATATTGCCCATGCCTCCCCCCCCGGCCGAGTCAGAGCTTCAAGTGTGTCCATTCCCCAGTTGGTGCGCATCACACTCATTATGTATGTATATACCCATCCCCTCCTCCCCCACCTGCCTGACAACCGATAAATGTTATTCCTATATGTCCACTTAGGTGTTGATCAGTTAATACCAATTTGCTGGTGAGTACATGTGGTGCTTATTTTTCTATTCTTGGGATACTTCACTTAATAGAATGGGTTCCAGCTGTAGCCAGGAAAATATAGCTGAATAGTACTCCATGGTATACATATACTACATTTTATTAATCCATTCATCTATTGATGGGCATTTCGGTTGTTTCCACATCTTTGCAATTGTGAATTGTGCTGCTATAAACATTCGAGTGCAGGTGGCTTTTTCATAAAGTGACTTTTGATCTTTTGGGTAGATGCTCAGTAATGGGATTGCTGGATCAAATGGTAGATCCACTTGTATCACTTTAAGGTATCTCCATATTGCTTTCCACAGACGCTGAACTAGTTTGCAGTCCCACCAGCAATGTAGGAGTGTTCCTCTCTCTCTCCGCATCCACGCCAAATTTATTGTTTTGGGACTTGTTAATAAAGGCCATTCTCATTGGAGATAAGTGATATCTCATTGTGGTTTTGATTTGCATTTCCCTGATGATTAGAGATATTGAGCATTTTTTCATATGTTTGTTGGCCATTATTCTGTCTTCTTTTGGGAAGTTTCTGTTCATGTCCTTGAGGGCTTTACATTTTAGTTGTAGACAATAAAAACTCTGTTCTGCATGTGTTTTCTATGAGCCAGAACTGTTCTAACAGCTTTATCTGGAGTCATTTCCTCTTCATAGCTATCATATGAGGTAGTATTTTTGTTAGTCCCATTTTATAAGTGAGAAAACTGAAATGCAAAAGGCAAAGTATTAATAACTAGTATTAATAATTAGAATGAGGTGGGAAATGACTGGAGGAATTAAAGCAGGGTAGTAACATAATCTGATTTGCATTTAAGAAGCAGCACAGGATGTGAGACTTGGGGAAGGAACTGCTTTGTAGCTGTGGGAAAACCAACTAGAGAATCCAGGCAAGAGATGATGGTAGCCTCTTCAGGGTGTTATTGATGAAAGAAGAAATTGAACTAAAGGGTTTAGGTATCTTTTGTACCGCTGCTGGACTGGATACAAGAGATGGAATTAAATGAGAAATCAAGACAAGATTTCCAATTTTCTTGTTTAAACAACAGGGTGTGTGACAATGTCATATATGTCAGTGAATGACAGGAAAGACAAGAAGAGCAGTATAGGACACAGTGATTTGGCCATATTACGATAGTGACGCTTATCAGACATCCAAGGGGAGATGTCAAGTTGAAAGATGAATATATAAAGTTTGGGAGTCAGTGGAAAGGTTATACAATGTTTTTGTGCACACAAGTCAAAGGCTTTGGTAAAGGTATGTTTCCATAAATCTGGGACCAAAATTTGTTTTTGTGGTAAAAACCTAAGAGCAGGGAGTTTTCCATTTAAACCTTTATTAGGGATTTATGCATTTTTTTTTTCCTCAGGAAAAAAAAAAATGTTTAGGTTCCTACTGACAAGTCCTTCCCAGAGTTAGGAAAGAGCGAAGTCCATTATTTGGCTTTTTTCTTTTGTACTTATTTGGACATATGATCTCATATTCTAAGCTTTCATTGCCTCTGATATCAGTCAGTGCATTTCTACAAAACTTCTAGGGGAATG